>CAUYQU010053806.1:0-53478 GCA_963574635.1 Cheracebus regulus | reverse complement strand
GGAACAGGAAGTTCTCGGGATACAAGCTCAGGTAGCAGATAAGAAAAATGGCAAAACTAGAAACACAATCAGATACCCTAAAGACATGCAGATGGTTGTCATTATCCGGGAGGGGAGACCTATAGTTAAAATGTTAATGATCCTATACAAGGCACCAGAGAGGTAGTAAACCTATTATCTTAGTAAACAGCAGTCACAAAAACAAGCATAGGACCTCACAATAGTGGGTAAACAAAGTCATAAAAAACAGGGACAGAAAATAGCTTTTTAACACAATTAAACACCTCTTTCTTAGCAAAACGGAGAACAGACACAATGTCTTCTCAGACCACATAGACATCACATCATTGTCTAGTAAAGTTATTTTCATATATCCTTTGATTGCAGTTCCGGCTTTCCCATAGCTCGACTGCCTCCAACGGGAAACTGTGTCCGGACTCAAGCTCACCATATGGCGAGACCCAATTCCGAGGGATCTCACTTGGGAACGAACCCCACAACTTTGTCTTCCAGACTGGAGTGCAGTGGCATGATCATGGTGCACTGCGGCCTTGACCTTCCTGGGCTCAGGTGATTCTACCACCTCAGCCTCCCAGTAGCAGGTACTACAGGTCTGTGTCACTACACCTGGCTAATTTTTTGTATTTTTTGTAGAGGTAGGTGTTTGCTGTGTTGCCCAGGCTGTTCTCAAACTCTTGGGCTTAAGTGGTCCTTCTGCCTCAGCCTCCCAAAGTGCTGGGATTACAGGCATCAGCCACAGCATCCAGCCTCTTGCTTTATTCAAGACTTCTTTAATTTCATCAGTGTTTGTAGTTTTCAGTGTACAGGTCATGCACATATTTTATTCCATTTATCTTTAAAGAGTAAATATTTCTCTGATATTATTATAAATTATATTGTTTGATAAATTGCATTTCCAGTGTTTTTGTTAGCATATAGAAATACAGTGGTTTTTTTTATATATATATATTCACCTTGTATTATTTGACTGACCTTAGTAACTTTCCCCCTGTTGTTCTGGCTAGGTTCCTCTGTGCAACATTGAATACAAGGTAAAAGCAGAAATCTGTGGCTTCTTCCCTATCTTATGGGGAAGTAGTCAGTTGTCTATTAGTATTATGTTAACTCTAGTTTTTTTGTATATCCATTTTCTAAATTTAAAGTTTCCTTTTATTCTCAGTTTACCTGGAGTTTCTCTCATGTGTTGGTATTAAATTTTGTCAAATGCATTTATTGAAATGATGATACAGTTTTTTTTTTAAAGTCTGTTGTTACAGTTTACAGTGATTGATTTTCAAATTATAAGCCAAGCTAATATTCCTGGGACAACCCCAATTTGGTTTTGATGTTTCATCCTTTTTATATCTTCCTAGGTTTGACTTAAAAAATTTTAATCCCATTAAAAAAATTTTTTCTAATGCCTTTGGTCTGGTATTAGGATATTAGATACTCTATATTGGTATTGGGATAATCCTGGCCTAAAAATGAATAGTAAAATGTTTTCTATTTTTCTCTTTTCTGGAAGAATCTGGGTTAATTTGGTATTATTTCTTCCTTGAGTATTTGGTAGAATTCGCCAATGAAGTCATGTAGATCTGGAGTTTTCTATGTAGGAAGGCTTTAAACTAAAATTTTAATGTCTTTTAAAAATGTAGAACTATTAAGTTTATATTTTTTAGGTTGATCATTGGTAGTTTGTGTCTTTTAAGATATTTTCCATTTCATCCTACTTGTCAAATATATTGTTCTAAAGTCTTTCTTATTACTCCCTTATCATCTTTTTGATGTCTGTAGGATCTGTACTGATGCTCACTTTTTAATTCCTTATACTGGTAATTTGAGTCTTCTGTTTTAATTTTTTTTCCTTACAAGTCTTGCTAGAGGTTTATCAATTTTATGTTTTTTTTTTTTTTTTTTTCGAAGAACAGGGTTGGTTTCATTGATTATCTCTATTGCATGTCTACCTTTCATTTCATTAGCTACTGACATTTTCTTGGTTATTTCCTTCCTTCTGCTTGCTTTGGACTCAATTTGTTTTTCTTTATTGAGTTACTTAAGTTGGAAGCTTACATCCTTGATTTGAAGTCATTTTTCTTTTTGAATACAGTAATTTAATGTTATAAATTTCTCTCTAAGCACCGCTTTAGTTCTACCTCCCACAATTTAATATATTTTTTCCCAATATCTTTAAGTTGTAAATGTCTTTACATTTACTGTATTGCTTCTTGCTTATTTAGAAATTTGCTGCAGAATACCAAATATTTTCTAGTATTCTAGATTTCTTTCTTTTATTCATTTCTAGCTCAATTTCATGGCAGCCAAAGAATATATTTTATATAATTTCAATCAACTTAAAAATGCTGAGACCTGTTTTAGATGTATACCTTATATATATTAATTGATGTCTCCCTAAAATATATAAAACCAAGCTGTAACCCAGACACATTGGGCATGCTCTCAAAACCTCTTGAGACTGTGCCTCAGGCCATAGTCACTCCCATTTGTCTCAGAATAAGCCTCTTTAACTATTTTACAGAGTCGGACTATTTCCATGGACAGGACGACAGCCTATATTGTCCAGGCTGTAACATAAATTGGTAAATGTTCCATGTACATTTGGAAAAAATGTTCTGCTATTGTTACATGGATCCCACTATGAACGATATTGAGCTCAAGCTGGTTGATAGTTCTTTTGGTTTCTTTTAGCCATGTGGTGTGAACAAAAACAAAAATCTCCAGCAGAGTCATGAGGGTGGGGCTGCCAGGAATCTTGAGGGCGAATCTCTGCCCCAGTATGTCTGGGTGGTGAGACATGGAGTCAAAGAGGATTCTCTAGCCTTAAGACGGAATGTCTGCTCTGTTATATTTTGGGCTTGTTACTTCTCTTATTTCTCTGTTTTGAGATGGAAATGTCTGTTCTATGCCTGTCCCACTACTGTATTTTGGAAGTCCATATCTGATTTGATTTTAAAGGTTCACAGCAGGGAGGGAATCAGCCTTAGGATGAATAGTTCCTTGAGTCTCACCCACATGATGTTTACATGAGACTTTGGATTTAAACTTTAAAAGTAATGCTGAGAAAAATTAAGACTTTGGGGCAACTGGAGCTATTGGGATGGAATGACTGCAGTTTTCTATGTGAGAAGGAAGTGAATTTTGGGTGCCGGGAGCAAAGTCGTATTGTTTAAATGTTCATGTCCCTCCAAAATTTATGTTGAAACTTAATACCCACTGCAACCATATTGGGAAGTGAGGCCCTTAGGAGGTGACTGGGGCATGAGGACTCTGTCCTCATGATAGGATTAGGTGCCCTTATGAAAAACTTGATGGAAGGAGTTCATCTCTTTTTGCCCTTCTGAGGTCTCTGCCATGTGAGGACACTTACTCTTCACTCTGGAGGATGTAGCATTCAATGCCCCCTCTTAGAAATAGAGACTTGACCCTCACCAGAAGGCTGAAGCTGCTGACATGTTGATTTTGGACTTCCCTGTCTCCAGAACTGTGAGAAATACATTTCTGTTCTTTATAAATTACCCAGTTTCAGATATTTTGTTAAAGCAGCACAGACAGACTAAGACAATCACTAATTATGGCAAGCTTTAAAAGGCAGCACATATTGACAATGTTATGGATGAAACATTCCCCTTCGAATTCATATGCTGAAGCCCTAACCCTCAATGGGGTGATATTAGGAAGTGGAGTCTTTGGGGGTGATTGGATTTAGATGAGGTGATGGGTGGGCCCATGATGGGATTAGATGTCTTTGTAAGAAGAGGCAAGAGTGACCAGAGTTCACTCATTCTTTGTCTTCATCTCTCTCTCTTTTTCTCTCACTCTTCTCCTTGCCCCGACACAGAGAGAAGGTGACCATTTGCAAGTCAGGAAGAAGGCCTTCGCCAGAACCCAACCATCCCGGCACTCTGATCTCAGACTCCAGTCTCCAGAACTGTGAGAAAATAAATGTCTGTTATTTTAGATGCTTAGTCTATGGTATTCTGTCGTCGCAGCCCCACTTGAACAAGATAGATGATTGTAACAATGCAAACAAAAATAAAAACATTAGCAATGAGCATTTATTGACCACGTGGGTACCAGGCATTAGGAAGAACACTTCGTTGTGGATTTACCTACATAAGTAGGTAAATTTCACCATACCACCACACTGTCCTCTCTATAGGGTGGAACAGTATCCCTATCCTATTGAGAGTAAGCTGACCATAGACAGCTAAAATGACTTAGGCAACTAGAGAATTAGATAAAACTTCCCAGGAGGAAATTCTTTGAAGACCACACATGGGTTGGTTTGATAGAAAGTAGGATCATGGTTGGGGCTAGTTAGGCAGACGAGCAAAATGTGAGAAGCCATGAGCCAAGTGAGTTTATGCCACACACTGGGAGGTGAGCAATGGGGAACGGTGAGGGATGAGGCTGCAGGTGAATCAGAGACAGATCTGAAGGGCCTGGCAAGCAGTTTGGACTTTAACCTGGTATCTTAAACTGCACTAAGCAGTGGGGCAGTGTAATCAGAAGAGCATTGCCCCTGTCCTGTGGGGAATGAATTGAAGCCAAGAATATGACTACAAAGCATGACTGTGATACAGTCACTGTGATACATCAGGATAGTGAATCGGGAAGGAGCAAAGATGTTAAAGAAACGTGGTAGACAAAGGTGGGGATGCCCAGGGATTGATCTAGTGCTTTTTGCCTGGTGAACCAGTGGCATGGAAGTGCTGAGGGCTGAGTGGGCAATCGGTCTAAGGGGTTAGAGATGATGTGTTTTGTTTTAGATATGTTGAATTTTCAATATCTGGGAGACTCTTAGTAAGGAATTGGAAACGCTATTTGGAAGCTGGGGAAGGAAGGCTGTATGTAAGACACAGGGGGTTGGTCATTAACATGTGGTGGTGGCTGACGCTAGGGAGGTGACAAGGTAACTAAAGGAGCATGTGTAGACTATTTAAAGGGAGACAGGAAGTCCACAGGGGAAGCATAACATTTCACAGCAGAAGGAGAGTTGCTAGCTAAGGACACTGGCAGGAAGTGGTCACGGACTTGGGAGAAATCAGAAAGATGTATGTGATCCTAGCCAACAGGGCTCTCAAGAGCTGCAAAGCAAACCTTCTCTCCAGTGGATATAGAATTTCCTTCTTGACCTCCACTGGAGGTATTCCAGACACTTTACCTACTTCTTTACCCATCCATCTTAGCTGGCTCAGGCTGCTATAACATAGCATCACAGGCTGGGAGGCTTAAGCAACAGAAATTTATCTTTTCACAGTTCTGGAGTTCAGACACCAAGATAAAGGTGTCATGGTTGGTTTCTGGTGAGGGCTCTCTTCCTGGCTTGTAGACGGCTGCCTTCTTGCTGGGTCCTGACATGACCTCTTCTCTGTGCATGCAGTTGGGGTGGGAGAGCACCCTGGTCTTTTTCTCTCTTCCTATTCTTAGAAGGCCACCAGTCCTAGCAGGTTAGGGACCCACTCTTAGGACCCCATTTAACCTTATTTACCTCCATAAAGACCCTATCTCCAAATATAGTCACATTGGGGGTAGGGCTTCTCCATAGGAATTTTGGGGGAACACAATTTAGTCCATAATACCACCCAGCTCACTCAGTTTTTGCAGATGGTCTCACCAAGTGATTTGTGAAAAGAACTGTCCAAGGGATGTAGGAGGAAATATCAACTGCAGAGGTGAGTGGGACTAGCCTTGAACATAAAGGTCCTGAACTCCCCAAGATAGGAAGGAAGAGAAAACATGAATGAGAGCAGGGACAAAGAATGAGAACAGTCAGAAGTGGACGTGAGGGGCTTTCAGGTGGAGTGACCCTCAGCCGCAAACATTGCAAATGACTTCCTCTACTCCATGACTTTAAAAAAATTAATTGCCTAAAAATTGAGTTTGCTTTCTTTCCACAGCTCTATTTTCATCCATCCATTGCAGTAGATCATTTATAGTGGAAAGGTCTATTTTATGCCAAGTTCTGTGATTGAAGCTTGGGGAGGAACATGTGCCTCAGACATAGTTTCTTCCCATTACAGTTTCACTGATTCTTTGAAAGGGGACTTAGATATGCAAAATAAATTACTGTGTGGTGCAACTGGCCCTATAATATAGGCATGTTTTGAGAACTATTATAAATAGTTGTTCAAAGTCTAACACTAGTGACATGTGGTCTAATAAACAAAGAAACCTTTTCAGGCTGCCTCTCCCTCCTGTTTGAGCATTTGTGCCTGTGTGGAAACTGGAGTGATGCAGCTCATAGAACTTCCAGGAAAGCTTTAGATTTTAAATTAGACTTATTTCAGGGGCCTCGTTGAATTCACATAGGCTTTTGGCTTTCATCTGCTAGTGAGATTTCTGAAGATCATGAAAGCTTATTTTAAGGTGCCCAGCACACCCAATGATCACGGATTCTGAGGCATGGGGGACTGAGAGCTCTGAACACAAGGTGGTAAGCATGGTAGACTGCCATGGAAGGGTGCGTTTCAACTGTGTCTTGAAGCATGAGTAGCTTACTAAGGCTGAGATTTAAAATCAAATATTCTCTGGCACCTTGACTTCAGCAAAAATGGGACTACATTTCCTGAGGTCCATTGCTGTGATAAAATTCCTATGAGGCATAGTGAAATGTTATGGAATATTGACACTGACAGCAAGGGGTCTGGGGTCTGGGAGTCCTTGGATCAGTGCCAACTCAGGAATTCACCTATTCTGGAGTTTCTTTATGATTGGTGTGCCCACAACAGCGTAGATCAATCAATTTAAATAAACTGGGACCCATTTTTTTAGTTTCTGTTTCTTAACAATACCATTTTTAAAAATCAGGACTTAAAAAGATAAATGAAGAAACAATAAACAAATAATTGATGATAATAGAATCGTATCTGTAAAATTGATCACATAAAGTTCTCTCTAAAGTGGTCTCCACCCCAGAGCTGCTGTTCTCTCACAGTAGCCTGTGATTCCTCACTCTCTTGACTCTGAGTTCTTCAGGGGCAGGTACCATGTCTCACTTGTCTTCCCATCCCCAGAAACGACAGCAACTATTTGGATAATAATGAATGAATGAGTGGATGAATCAATGAATGAGTGAAAGCGTGGTTTCATTCTTTCCCATCTCTATTGCAATCAGAAACCGAGATGAGGTGTTCTTGGTTCTCTAAGATCAAAGATGCTCATTCTTCTTCCCAAGACACCCCTGACCAAGGATGTTACTTAACCTTTGAGTCTGTTATATCTCATCTCTAAAATAAGAAAATTAAATACCCTCTTTCAAAGCTGTTGTGAATATGAGAAGTAACACATCTCTAACTCAAGACTTGACAGGCAGCAGGTGTTCAATCATGGAAGTCACAGACCTCTCAGATATCAGGAAAAGTGCAACTTAGAACACGGGAGCATCTTATTGTAGAAGACTTATGACTGGAAAAATGGGAAAGAAATTCAGTAGTATCTAGGCATATGTAACAGCATATTTCCAAGTGTCCATACGTCTTGCTTGTTTGCAAGAGGGATGGCCAACTTAGATAGCAGTGGCTAAGTTGAGTTGTTCCCCAGTGAGTGTACTACAGTGAGTGTTCATGCAACCCTTTTTCTGAGCTCTCATTCCTGCCCCACCACCAGAGTTTTGCTTGAGGAAGGTTCCTTCAGTGCTAAGGTGAGGGGAACCACAGGTGCCATTTCAAATAGCTCCTTTCTGGTTTTGTTGCCATTCATGGTAGGGTTTTGGTTAAATCTAAATCTCTGCTTTCAGCTCAGTGTGAACCCTTCCTATTGCAAGGAGAATGCGAATTCCTACAGTTGACATTAAGTGAGCTCTTCTATCAGGACCCCTGGACATCACTGACAGCAAGGAGTCTGGGCTCTGGGAGCCTTGGACCTGTGTCAACTCAGAACTGGTCTGAGGCCTTTGGGAGGCATGGCCACTGCTGTTGGGGCTGCTCAGCCGAGTTCCTGAAATCCTTCAGACACAATGCGACATCTGCTTGCACCCATCCTTCCCAGGAAGCTTCCAGGCTTCCCCAGTGGTCAAAATGAGGATTACGGGGACATGCTGTGTCTGTTCATCCAACAGCTGAGACCCTATCTGCCAACACAGCTTCCACTTTTCTGTGCACATGAGTAAAAAGAAACTACAAATTGAAGATTAGCTTTTGTGTATGGTAATGCTTATAGGAATGGGACATAGCCTCTGCTTTAGCTGGAACTTGCAAAAGTTTTCTAGGCTGGTCAGCCACTCTGAATGTAACGTGCCTTGAGAGTCAATTTTGTGACTTTGTAAAGTCCATGAGTTCACCTCCGTTCTGCACAGCACTTTACCACCCTAGCTAATAATGTTTTAAATATGTGGAAAGAAAAGTATGATTCTGATTTTAGAAATGCACATGTGGAAAAGGATACTGGATACGTCATGAGAGACTAGCAAACCCTTATACACACCCTACATGCTGTGCCAATGAGTTTTAGATTTCTTTCTTATGTTGTCCACCTTCATGGAAATGCAATTTTTTTCCATGTGTCAGATGAGGAAGGCCACATCTTTCTGATTCAAAACCATGAGCTCTTTCCCATATCAGAGCCATCCAGTAGGATAAGGGTGTCTAATTGTCTTTGTAAGCCACATTGTGACCAACAGATAGCATCAGTTCAGATTAGGTTTGGCTGTACTTAAAAGAAACCTGAATACAGTGGTCTAACCAAATGGAAAGTATTTTCACCCATAAGATAAAGTCCAACTGATAAACTGCTCCAAACCCACAGATAAATTCCTTTTTGGCTTGAACCATGTCATTTTCTGACTTATAATTTTTGAATTTATTACTGCATTTTAACAAGAATCATATCATATAGATATATGCATTTTTAGTCTCCTTCCCAAACAGCAACTGTTGGCTGATGCTACCTGAGCAGTAACTGCCCATTCAGCCCCTGTGTGGCCCTACAGTGACTGTTTGTCCCTCCTCTGCCACCCAAGTGTGGAGACTGAGGGTCTTGGCCATGTACCTCCCAGCAGCTGCCTTCTGAGTCTGCAGCCTCTGGCTTGTGCTTCACTATCTGTATTTGTTTCCCAGGACTGCAGGAACAAAGTACTGCCAAACCAATTGGTTTGGAACAACAGAAGTGTATTGCATCACAGTTCTGGAGACTAGAAGTCTGAGATCAAGGTCTTGACAGGACCAAGCTCTCTTTGAAATCTGTAGGGGAAAGGTCCATCCTTGCTCTTCCAGCTTCTGGTAGTCCCAGGTGCTTCTTGGCTTGCAGAGGACCATCTTACTGTTATGCGTTCACATCATCTTCCTCTGTGTGTGACTCTGCATGTAAATGTTTCCTTTGTATAAGGACATCAGTTCTATATGGTTAGAGCCTCATGTCAATGACCTCATTTTAACTTAATCATCACCGAAACCCCTATTTCTAAATAAGGCCACATTCTGAGGTAGTGGGGGTTAAGACTTCAATATCTTTTGGGAAGACACGATGAAACTCATAACACCTTCTGTGTCTCCTTTGGTCTTTCATTTTCTAACCATTTCCCCCTATTTTGATATTTTTTTGTGTTTTAACTCCTGTCCTTTCTTATGGCTCCAGTTACTACCTTATTACACCCCTGTTTGTGGCCATTCACTTTTCCATCAAGAAAACTTCAATTCCAGTTAAAATAGCTTCTTTTTGGTAACTCAAAAACAAGTTTCAGTAACTCAAAACATCTTGGTAACTCAAAAACAAGTTTAGCTTCATCTGATAGACTTCATTTAATGTATTTTTTTCAACAGAACCATTTGGGTGGGAGCCTGACATGGAGGTGACACATCTGTCTAATCTCATGGGAGTTACTGCCTGGATCCCTGTACTGAGAAAGACATAAGTCCCAACCAGACTCAGTGGTTGGGAGTTCTGTGAAGGATGGGTGATGTCTCCTTAGGTGCCAAGGAGCAGGGTAGGGTAGGGAAGGGTGTGGTGGGGTGCATGCCAGGCAGTGCCCATCTGGGTTGTTCAAAGTTAAGGCCTTTTTTGACCACTAGGAACTCAGTGATGAATTATAGAGTAGTGCTTACCTTTATAAGTGAGGAAAGACTCTTGGTAACAAGTAATTACAATGCAGAGTAATAAGTGCTATCATAACATGGAGCAGACCCATAAAGATGGAGTCTGGCTCAAATAGCATTCTCTAAAGTACACTTTTAAGAAATAAAACTGTCTTTATTTATAACAGCACATATTGGGAAGTGTTAATTCAAACTACATTGAAGGCAAGAATGTGATCACAGGTCCCAGGATCAAGCCATCACCAGAGACCTGAAAATGGCCTGTGACCACTGGGCTGGAGACAGTAGTATGGCAGACCAGAGGCTTATTTTCCACGTGCATCTGCTGAGCATCTTAGGTTCTTTGATACTAGAATTTCCTGATTTAAGGCCATTATAGTTAAGTCCTGGTGTTTTCTTACCCATTCGAAGCACAGCTTTAGCGTTATAATTGAAAAAGTCGCTGTCAGAAATGTTGCTTCTGTCTTATTTTCTATGCAAATTTCAGGTTGTCTGCCTTACCTGTTAACCTGGGAATGCTGTGGAGTGCTGGCACTCTGCCTGTCACGTGGCTTCTCTGTATTCTTCCTTCACAGGCAGCATGCAGGGCATAGTCTGGAGCAGGGAGTGGGGCTGAGACATCCAACACAGTGTCAGACTCCAGCATATGAGCTCTCTTCCCGAGTTTAGACCCAGGGGAAATGCTGGGGGGAGGCAAGGTGAGCAGCAGGAGTCAACACCTGTGATCACATGTCCTGTTTCTTTTCTTTCTGATCTGCTCCCAGGACCCCCATTACTTATCTCTGCATACCCTTCCCTCCCCACTGTGCTTGTCTGGGGCAGCCTCACACAATCCAGACACAGGGCTTGGTGTCTAGCCCTCTAGCGATATGTCCTAGAGGTTCCTGTAACTGGCCCAGGCTCTTTGATAAAGACACCCTTCCCTACTGCAGCCCTTTCCTAGGTCCCACTATAGAGAGCCTAGAACCGGGGTTAGGGAGACTGGAGCCCACTGACCTGTCCTGGGTGGGTCAGACCAATGATTTCTTCACCCCGCTGGAAGCAGCCTCATTATGGCTACTATTGGGACTGTACTGTGTGCCAGGTCTACGGTCTGAGGGGTCAGATATTGTAGTACCTAGGAAATAAATGAAGGGGTCAAGGTTGGAGATCTAGGACCAGTCAGCAAGGGGTTTGTAAGAGGACCACAGCAGGAGGTCTTTCTAATGACCTCCATCCTGACAGTCATCAGAAGGAACTGCCTCTGCGCTCTTCCTCCCAAGGTCCAGCAAGGCAGGATGGGAGACTCTCCGTGGAAGAGAGTGGGCCTGGATCTGTGGACCCCGGTTCCTGACTTTAGCCTCTCTCAGGAGCCCACTGGGAGCCATTACAGATATCTGCATGCTTGCAACTATTTTAAGGCTCTTGGCTGGGCATGGAAACATGACCCTTCCCTTCATTTCCCACAGAATAGCTCAGAGCAAGCTAGAAAAATCACACAAGATTTGCTGAAGGCCCAGCAATGCCCCAGCAGGTGACTAGAGGCTCAGCTGGCTCCTCAGACTTGCATCCCTGCCCACCCTCACCAGGCAGAGGGACATGGTGGCAAAGGGACCTGCCTGTGTTTCAGTTCCTCTGCTCTCCTGCCACCCTTCTTGGGAGGAAGCATACCTGGTTTGGCCACCATGTGGGGGGAGCCTTATGGCTAATGGGCCATTCTGAGCTGTCAGAGGATCTACTGGCTGAGGACTTCCCTGGAATGGCCATTGGAGGTGCTGGCCATGGGGCACTGTTATGGTGACTTTTTCCTGGGCACCGGCATGCAGCCCCACCTGCTAGTTGTAGTGTCCTGATATTGATGACTGAGGGGTGAGGCACACAGAGATGCTCAGGGCAGAATTCAGTCCAGCCAGAGTGCTGCACATCAGTTGGATTTATTCGAGGTTGGCTGGAGGCTCCTGGAGGTGGAGCTGACCTCTGGCTTGTTTGTTCTCCCAGTCCCTATAGCCTTTCTTCTTTGATGTCCCTCTGGCTAAAATTCCCTGTGCACCCAGTGCTCCATATATGGAAGAAGAAAAAATAACAGCATTGTCTAGATTTGGGACTCTTTCAAATTTTAAAAAAAATATGGAGTTGAAATTCAGATTACATACAATCAGATATTTTCACATGAACAAATTCAGTGGCATTACATGCACTCATGGTGTGAGCTTTTAATAATATCAGTAACTTAAAATCATTGATCCAGGTCTCCAGCCACCTGCTATGGGTTTGACATGTGTTGTGTCATTTAATCCTGTCACCAACTCCAAAACAGGACTCATCACCACCCCTCTTTCACTGAAGAGGAAATCAGATCATAGCCTTTTCCAAAAATACGTGGCTACAAAATCTTAGAGTATAAGTTGAAACGAAATCCACTGACCCTGAAGCTTTGGTTAAAGAAATTTTTTTTCTCTACTCTACACAATGTTGCTTTTTGGAATAATAAATAATCTAATTCTCTGCAGTTTTCCAACTTGAGAGAGGGCTGGATGTTGGTGGAGGAGAAAAGGGCCAAGCAACTTCCTGTCTCTGGCCTTCATCCTCCCTGGCATGAGGATGGGGTCCAGGCAGTGCCTCTGAGGGCTGAGCACCTTTGGGATTTAGTCCACTTACCTGGCTTCAGAATTCTCACAAGCGGAGCACTCAAGGGAGCAAGCACCCAACCATTTGAGTCAGCCCAAGAGCGAGAACTGCTCCCCATGCTGACCTTCTAGGCCAGCCTGCCTTTATGTGGAAGAGGCCAAGGGCAAGGGCTTTGCTTGGTGACATGGTGCCTGTTACAGACCTCGGGGCCCCACGCTCTCTGTCCAGCCCTTTGTCAAGGTCACTGCTTTGGGGCAGTCTCCAGGAGGCTTTTAATGGGGTGCCCTCCCCTCTGTGAAATGTCCCCTCGACCAGCATGCAGCTCACATTTGCTATGTCACCTAACAGTGACAGCTCACACAGCCAGATCTCTACTCTGGCAACAGGCAAAGCTGCTGATGCGGATGGCAGATGGCTATGGCACTGGCAGGGAGTTGGCTGCATAGAGGAACAGTGTGATCAGGGTCACATCAGATAAGGAGAGGAGGCAGGGAGGGAAGGAGAGGGTCTTAAGTCTGACAATGGGAAGCCAACCCCACCTGGAACCTAGAAGCCCTGAGAGCAGCACAGGGGTGGGGAGTAGGGGCACCATGATGGGATGACTGGGACCTGCTGTATGACAAAGGAACATTTGAGCACACTTGTTCCAGCAGAGCTGAGCGAGAACTTGGACTGTCATGTTGTGGCGTGGGCCAGTTGTCTCTGTCCACCAAAACCCTAGGTCCTTTCTTTCTTTTTCTTTTCTTTTGCTTTCCACACCAGCCGCCACCCCACTTCTAGGTGAGAAGAGGTTTGGGGAGGCTCTGCTGTGCTGGGGCTGGTGTCTTGCACCTGTTAGGGTATAGCTAATCCCTTCAGCTCATGGCTTTTATGGCTAATGTAACACTACGTTTCCAATTATTCTGGGGAGAGTGTGAGTGACCCAGGGATCAGTTACAGATGTGTCCACCTGCGTTGAGGTTGTGCTCCAAGCTGAAACTCCGTGAGGTAGCTACCAGTGGCCACCACGCTGAAAAGCGAAGCTAAGAGGCTGGAGGGGGTTGGGGGCAATGGGTGAGTGTCTGTTTCAAACCTGGTTAGTCACTAAATTTCCTTCAAGGACCCCTGCAAAATTGAAGGAACACATCTCTATAAGTAGGAGAATCTTCTGGAAGCCTGCTGATGAATTCTGTGCAAAGATGTTGTAGTCTAGTTTAAATTTTTAAAATAATGGCAAGATAATAGTCATAATAACAGAAACACCATTAACAACCCTAGTGAGCTTTTTTAGTCAAGGTTTCATAGCACAGGAGGGTAGGATTTATCTGTTGGCTGTTGAGCCCAGACTCAAGCAATACGCAATGTACCAAATTACAGAAAAGATTTTGTGTGAGGTCAATATAAAACCTGCTTGCCAAATTGAATAGCAGTAGTATTAAAGTGATGATGATTTAAAGACCAAGTTTAATTTAGTAGTACTAAATTTCTGCTTCCTAGGCTGGACATGATGACTCACACTTGTAATCCCAGCACTTCAGGAGGCTAAGGAGCGTGGATCACCTGAGGTCAGGAGTTTGAGACCAGCCTGGCCAACAAGGTGAAACCCAGTCTCCACTACAAAATACAAAAATTTAGCTGGGGGTGCTGGCGGGTGCCTATAATCCCTGCTACTTGGGAGGCTGAGGAGGGAGAATTGCTTAAGCCCAGGAGGTGGAGATTGCAGTGAGCTGAGATCACACTGCACTTCAGCCTGAGCAACAAGAGTGAAATGCTGTCTGAAAGATAGATAGATAGATAGATAGATAGATAGATAGATAGATAGATAAATTTCTGCTTCTTCATATCTATGGTGCATATGATGCTCTCTGAACTGAAGATTAAGATACATGGTGTGAAAGACCTTTGTGCTGCTTCTGGGTACAGAATGTAACATAGAAGATATAATTTAGACCCACAGTGTTAAAATTTAGGAGACAAATCTACTGCTGATAGAAGTGATGAGTCCTCCCTATGAGTGATGGCTGCAGCATTCTGACAGCCAGCAGCCCGGAGGCTAGTGGCTCAGATCATGGGGTCTGCCCAGCACCAGGCAGGTTCCCCTAAGGGATTCAGAAGAGATGGGGTTGAGGCCCTGGAGTACACACAGGGAGGGAGGGGAGAACAGAAGCCCTGGGGTTGAAAAATAAGCTTAGACCCTAGTCAACCATTAAAACCCAATCACTGGGCTTGGGTGGAATTCATAATGATGAGTGTGCAGCACAAAACCACATTGGGTGGCACCATCTCATCCCTTCTGGCCCATTCCTGGGAGGAGAGGGAGGAAGAGTGGAGAGCTGTACAGTTCACCGGAGTGGTCACCTCTCTGTGCAGGATCTCACCCTTTTGATTTGCATTTCTGCTTCAAATCAAAAGAGTTAAATTTGATAGAGTGAACAGAAGAATTTGCACGGATTTTTGTTTTAAAACGTGATCCCTTTGCCTTGCTGACCTCCTGCGCTCTGCACCCAACTCCATCTCTCTCTCCTTCTGTTTCTGTCATCTCTATCTTTATAGCCACCTTTTCTTCTAGCTCTATCCCTACCTCTAACTGTAAGCTATGGAGATTTTGATTGGGCCATGTGGTTCTTAAAGATTATACCCCAGTCTTAGACTAGGCAGCTCTTCTTGCTTCTGGAAAAGAAGGGTTCAGGGATTTTAAAGTATTGGACTTTACAATATACTCACAGATGTTTTGGTTTAAATTTTCTGCTAGTTCTGCCAATTCCTTTATGAGCTTTTTATGATTTCTTTTCTGGAGTCAGTAGAGAAACAAATTACAAACAAACAGCAGATGCTTTCCCGGGAGATAAACCCATCCACCCGGAATGTTGTACCTGCTGACGCTCTGCTTGCTGGAGGAGGGATGGGGGTGCAGATTGAGAAAGAAAGCAAATGCACCTGAAACGGCAGAAAGACTTCGCAGAATCACAGGGAACACTGCAGTAAGGGGCCCTGGCATGTGGCAGACACGTGATTTGATCAGAAAGTTGGGGAGCTAAGGCCAGAAAGGGAAACTCATTCACCCAAAGTCAAACACTTTGTATAGGCGGTTGAACCATAAATTATGCCTTCTGATTTCTCATCGAGGAATTTTTTTTCCCATGTTATCGGGTTTGTTTTTCAAACCCAGGGGAACATAATGTGTGGGAAGAGTAGCTAATGGTTTATATGGCTTAAGGGATGCTGGGAGAGTCACCATGCAGTATCATTTATTCATTTATTCATTCATTCACTGTACAAAATCTCGCTGTCAACACCCTCTATGAGCTAGATAGTGGGGATGCAAAGGTGAATGGAATGGAATGTGATTCCTTAGGCAGGGCTCTGGCTCTAATGGAACAAGTGGAGAGGTACCTGGCCAAGGAGAACAGAGAGACAGCCTAAGGTAGATGTGGAAGAAATCCTAAGGTTTTATAGAGGAGAGGCAACTCACACTTTCAATGATTTGGATGTGATTTTCACAAGAAGTCGTGAGGTTTTCTGGATAGGAAAGCTGTGGAAAAGAAGAGAGAGCCTGGCTAAAAGTTCAGACATTTCTCGAGATGGCTTGTGGAGACAGGAAGTGATTCCCTGGGGCTGGAGCAATGGAAGGCCAGGGAGCGTGACAGCAATAAGGCAGGAAATGCACATGTATATTGTGATGCTTGAAGGTCCACAGTTGGATTTTTATTCCCTTGGTTTGAAGCTGTTTCCTGTGTTCAAATACATCAAGAATGTGGTATGCACACATTTACATCTCTGGAATAATGAATCCATGGGATCCTATTTTGAAGCAATATTTGATGGGTTTCGGGTTAAGTGGAGCTGAAGTATTGTGGGTGGTGTCCTGCCGAAAGTAGACACAGGCACTGAGCTAAGTGTGCAGAAGGCATATTGGGGAGGAATCTCAGTGAACGGAGGATGGGAGGAAGTGAAACTGGGCAAAACTCTTGGACCTCACTGCCAGCCTGTCTCTGCTAGCCCATCTCAGCTACCTCTGAGGATGAGGAGGGTCAGGCCATGGGCTCCTGAGTATCTCAGTCCTAGGCCAGCGGCTGCTCAGGAAGAGTGTGCTTACAGCTTGAATACAGAGGGGAAGCTGAGAAGATCGGCAGAGGAGGCTGCCAGGCGGCCACAGTCCTGCGGCTGGCTGGGCCGCAAGTCCTTCTCTTCATGCCTGTGAGTAGCGCATCTCTGCGGATGACTCCTGAGGGATGCAGCAGGCTGAGGACATTGCAGAAAAGAAGGAAGGTAAACGGGAGTCTGCACATTGTCGCCTCCAGGTCCAGGCATTGCCTCTGACAACATACCTTACTCATCGCCCCCTCAGAATTATTTGAGAGTTCTGTGTTCAGGACAAGCTCTCAGAGAGCCTAGTCATTTTATAAGTGATGTCTGTGCTTCAGGGGCACCTTCCAGAAATGAAGTATACAGTAGATGCCCAGTGCACACAGGGTGACAAGGAACCTGCCAGATGAGACCCCGAGAAGGGAAGGGGCTGATGGCAGAAGTGGATCTGTGGCCTCCTGAAACCCGGTGTTAGGAGAACCCGACCTGGAGTGAGGAGCTGATGGTGACAGAGAGCAAGAAATAGTGGGTTCCAGCAGAGCACCAGCTTCTGAGCAACACCCTGCAGCCCTGGAGATGGGCAGTTCTGTCCATAAAAAAGAGGAATTTCATGTGCACCTCATAATGCAACAGAGCAGGAATAAAATGTGCATTGTTTGAAAGTTGAGATGAGTGTGTCCTGATGGCATTCTCTTAGACTGGAATGTCCTTCCACCAGTAAGAGCCCGGGACCTTCCAAAGCCCACTTTCAGTGGAGTCCGCTAGGGAAGCAGTCCCCTTCTCCAGGAACCTGTGGCCATGCCTCTTGGACTCCTCAGACCTCAGAACTCCTCTCAGCCAGGCCAGGGACACTGGCTTTTAATTTGCAAGCTTTGCGTCCTGGGCTTCCTTCCTCTCCTGGAGCAAGTGTCCTCCCAGAGCCTGGCCCAGAGGAGTAAATCGTTAACGAAATGGGCAGTGGTGAGCAATAGGAGCTGACTTCCATGAATCACAGCAGATAATTTAAAAATCCTGGCAGTAAAGTTTGGTATGTCAAGCTCAGGAGACTCTCTGAAAGGTTACCCAAGTTTCCCCAACTTTCATGCCAGAAAACAATCTGAGTGCCAAGAATATGAATATGAATAGCGTAACACAAATACTAAGTAAAACGGCAAATTGGGCTCAAAGATAAAATAATCTCTGTGTAACAGAGCAAGGTTGGAATGAGAGATATATACGCAGGCATAATTTCCATCCCTGTCCTTTAGTCTTTATTCTTAATTTCCTTCTTGTGGAAGAGGAAAATTAGTCATTGAGTCTTACAGATCTATTTATAGTGTGTTATGCTTATGTCAAGAAAGTTATAACATGAAGGACTCATTACTTCTGTGTTTTTAATACCCTAAATTGTGAAATGTCTTCTAAATAGTAAATACTATATAAACATATCATAAATTTTAAAGAACATTAATAATAATAATGAACACAAATAATTCCTATGGAATTCCCCACACGATACCCTTAAAGATCTCTGCACACTTTTCTCCAGGTATCCTTGGTGCCTCCTCCTCTCTCACCCCAGAGGACTCCTGCTTGGGATTTCATGTTAATCGTATTCCTTTGCTTTGTAGCCTAATCTCATACATCCAATCTCAAAACAATGCATTGCTTAGTTGCTTAGGGTAGCCTACTGTGAATTTTATGTACATGGAATTACAATGTGTCCACAATTCTGAAACTGACTTTGTATCTAGGCAATAGTGTGTGTTTGATACATTGTAACTTGTTGATATAACTGTAATTTATTAATCTTTCTGATTTGGTCTTATGATTTTTCCTAAGCTTGTGGATGTGGTGAATTCATTTACTGGTATTGCCCTATGATATTTCATGTGCAAAGATGATACTGCAGCTTGTTTATTAACTGTACTCCTGAGGGAGTGCTGGGCTGCTGCCTTCCCTCCTTGGTTTCCAGTGGGCAGAGAGCTATTCTGCACGGTTGGCAGTTTCCTGAGCACAGGGGCACTTGTCTTTTTTGGGTGGAATGACTGTGTTGTAGAGTCTGTATGTGCTCTATTTTACTAGATTTTGTCAAATTGATCTTCTAGGTGGCTGGACCATGTTACCCTCCAGTTGGAAGTGTAGGGGGGTTTCCACTGCTCCACATCCTCACCAACACTTGGTGTCTTCAGATTTTTTATATTTTGCCAGTTTGGCGGTTCAAAAGAGCACTAGTTTACATTTCTAGTTTATGTTTCTCGGGTACTGATGAGCCCCTTGGGGATAACTGGAGGGACAAAGAGTGAGAGCAGTGGTCAGAACTGGATTCTGTAGGATAGAGTGGGGAGGAGGAGAAGGCTGCAGTGGTGTGTGTGTGTGGGGGGGGCGGGGGGCAGACACGGGTCTGGTGCACACTCTTTCTGCTTTTTTCTCATGTGTTGGTTCCAAGTTCAGTCTCAGAAGAATCACATCAATTCTGACTTGTAATTCTAGCCATCTCTATTTTCCAGAAAATTGCTGTAAGAATCTTTGAAGCTTAAGGGCTGTGATTTTTCTCCAGGATGAAGGTTAAACCCTGTAACTCTGCAGAACGTTCTCCTAACAACCTAGTCCAGTAAATGGTTCACGAGAGGTGTGTAGGGCACTGCGTCTGTGGGTGTGGCTAAGGCATCGCTCCAGATGCAGGAGTGCATTCCTAGGAGCACAGATGTGTAAACCTGCTTCGCCCTCCACATCTGACCCTGGGACTCACCCACTTCTTTCTACTCCCACTGCTCCCCTGGTCAGATGGCCCACTAGAAGACTCGGGGAATGGTACCTTATCCTCTTATAAAGCCACCTTTACTGAATTTGCATATATTAATGATAGTATTCCAGCTTGACTGAAGCTGGCTGGGAGGTTCATGTCTCATGGAATTGTTCTGGGAACTTCCCAGAAGACATATGAGCTCTCTGACAACATGACAGGTACTCAATAAAGAGTAGCTAGTCTCAATTAGCCATGTCTAACTGAGCAAATACTTATGACTGATTAACATCCTAAATGCAGGGGATGTGGTGATAAATAAAACAGTCCCTTCTTCCCTGAGGCTTACACTCTACTAGGGGAGACAACTGCACAGACGAAGCATATGAAGACATAAGACAATTTCAGATAGTGACACTTCCAACAGGGAGAGTCAAGCCAGGCGGTGCAGTGAAAAGAAGAGGAGACAGAGTGTTCCAGGCAGAGGCAGGAATACCTGCAAATGCTCCATAGTCATGAGCCCTGTGTGTTCTGGCACCAAGAGAAGCCAGGCAGCTGGAGTGACGGTGAAGGCTGGAGCTCACAGAGAGTTGCAGGCCCCACCAATCCCAGGTGTGGGCCAAGGCGCAGAGAGGGGAATGCTCTCTGCTTGTGTCTAATGTCAGCATCCTGTGATGGGGTTCAAAGTTATGCTCTCTGAGGGCTCCCACTCCCGGATCCACCAATACGGTAGATGCTGGAGAGGCTTAGGGGCTTCCTTGCTCCAACCCAGCCTGGGCAGGAAGAAACTCTGGATGCCTGCCTTGGGGCAGTGTTGGCAGCCTCAGCTCACTCCAGCTTTTGTTCTGTATTACTACTTGCATCCCATCAATGGAACCCCAAACAGTTCTGGGGACCCCATCATCACGATGGGTGCCATGCTGTGCTATGGGGCCCCTGTTGTCACAGAAGCAAACCATTGCCCAGTGGGGAAGGCCTATCCCTTGCCTCTTCCTGTACCAGCACTCAGCATCTGTGGTCCCTCACCCCTGGGCTGGGGTTCCCATGAGCCGTGGGTAACACTGGATACACATTTATCAGTGTGTCTTACACGTGAATGCCATATGTGCCCCAGTGAAAACAAAATAAGGACTCATTTAAGTTCTAAGTTTTTTGTTCTTTGTATCATTTCCTGATACCTGAATAATGAGCATTGGAATGTTCTCACCAAATGTGTATTATATAAGGACTATTTCTTGAATGTAAGGTTTTAAATGACGCTGAATTAGAACTTTGGCAATAGCAAAATGCTTTTTTCCACACTATCCCAAACTCTCCATGGATGGTGGCTCCCTTCCAATTTAGAATGGCTTTGGTTGAAGGTGTTTTTTGCATTGGTCTTTGTGGTCACGGTCCTTGGTGAAGGGGCTGATAGACTTAGAAGCAGCATTTGGGGAGAGGGAGAGAGACAGAAGGAGCGAGGGAGCAGGGGGAGAGGCAGAGCGAGTCAGAGAGAGCTGTACTGTGTTCTCTCTCAGAAAGTACCTGGCAAGCTGGAAGCAGCTCATGTGCCAATATTTGAAAGCTATAAATAGGGTCCTTTGGGATTGGCTCACATGAATTGGTAGGAACACCAAGCTTGGGAAGCTGCTGGGGTGTGGTGGGGGGAGAGCAGGGAACAGAGTGCTATTCCTAGGACAGGTAGTGCTTCTCTTTAGTGGAGCAGGGAGGGCCCTAGGAGGACTGCAGACAGGAGGAGCTCAGGTGCAGGTGCACTGCAGGTCAGATATGTGAGCAAGTCGGCGGGAAAATTCACATGTTCTGCTGCATACCACACTTGGGAAGCAGCTGTAGCATACAGGGTGGGAATTCTCAGCTCCACTGCAGCTGCAGCATTCAGGGAAGGACTCTGGGGCCTGGCTGGGACAGGGCTGAGCAGGGAGCTGGATTGAGGGAAGTTTGAAATCATGGATCCAGGCAACCCTTCTAATTTGATGATGGGGAGACTGAGGCTTGGCCCTTTGTTCTTTTTCCTGTACCACCGCCATCTTTCATGGGGTAAAGTCCAATTTTAATGCAGTTCACCGAGATCCTTCTGCCCGTCGTGGAGGAGGTTGGTAGGGGGGCCTGGACACAGGAAGGCTGCTGTCCTCAGCTCCCCTGAATGCCACTACAGCATGAGATGCCTGGGCTGGCTCCTCTCCAGCTTCTTCTCAGAAGATAAAACGTCAAACTCACAGCTATCCCACGCTTGTCAAAATGTGTCACAAAGAAAACTCATGGCGACAAACACCTGGGCATGCTTCCTTCCGTTTGCTACTGTTCACTACTGTTCATTTGGTCCCCGCCTTAAGCAACATCATCAGAGTGCTCTGGGGATCACATGGCTTTCTTTTCTTGCAGTACTTTTCCTGAATGCTCCAAAAATGTAATGTACATTGCAGAGCCCTGTAAAATGCATGACTTTACTCACCATGAAGACATCCGCGAGGCTGTCCTTGACTATGTTACACCATGATCTCTTTATGAAGCACTCAGGGAGAAATCTCTGACCTCTGTTTGGCTTGCTGTTTTTCTCCTTAGTCAGCCAGCTAACCTTTATACTGCAGACGCAGGAAGCATTGCCACTGATCCCATGCCCGTTGGTGCACTGGCTGTATGATCTCACAGCCCAATGTGCCCCCTCTTCTCTGCAAGTGCATGGTTATCCCTACTTGTGGTCTTCATCCTCTTTTTTCCTTCCTGGCCATTGTGAGTCTGTCCATCTGTGTGAGAGCTCTGGGTTCATCCTGAGCCATGCTAGTGAGGCTGAAGAGTGATATGAGCTTAGTTCCCACCACCAACCTCCCTCCCTTTCCTTCTCTCTCTTTTCTTCGCCAAGAACCCACTTCTAGCATCTCACTTCCTTCCTTGCCTAAGAATCTGCCTGCTCTCATCCTCTTAACTGCCTCTGACTCATTCTCGGATGATCAAGCATCTCTGGGATCTAACAGTCCAAGATCCCAGTCCCAATTCTACTGTTTATCACCTGGGAAACTCTGTATTTGTGGTTTAACTTTCTGCCAAATCAGGTAGACATAAATCTACTGAGGGCTAACTCAGGGGAAAGCCATAACCATGGCTAATCCATTACGGTTGCACCAGGAAAGCCAATTTCCTTATCAATGCTTGTGAAGGGAGTGGTCAAAGCCAAGACCACTCCCTTCTGCATTAATCAGACCCCACCTGCCCTGCAATTTGTTCCTTAGAATTCAAAACAAAAAGAACAAAACAAAATGAAGCACAGAAGCCTCTGGCCCCCCCTTCATCCAGCAGGGGGCAGTCTCTGACCAGGAATCTCTTGGCATAGCTGCCATGGAAAACTGCTACCCTAGAGAGGATTTGCCCAAGAAAACCCAAATAAAAAAATGTTATATATTATTTTATACGGAGAACTTGTGTAATGAAGAGGAAACACTTTCTCTCAAGCAGCTGATGTGGATTTCTCTTAGGTTTCTGCAGAATGCAGGTGATAACCCTTGAGGTCGCACACTTTGTTTTCCCGGTGCATTGCCAGGTTACGAGGCACACCTATGCTCTAAGAGATCCACCACAGCTAGGAGATGGCTTCCCCTTGTTCTTGAATTTCATTTGCTATTTGCTTAGAAAAAACAAACAAAAAAGGCACTGTTTTTGGTTACTGAGACAGCTGTGATTGGGGTCGCCAGGTAGGAAATGGGTTGGGTTACTTTCCAGAGATAAAACAGAAAATATCTGGTGCTGACGTACTGATGAACCTTCCCTTAGCTGCTATGGAAAATCGGGGGCTGGGGTAGGGGTGTGAGGCATTCTGCTGGCTCACGCACAGGCGGAAGCTGAGAGGAAACGGTTCGTCCGCAGGTTGCAGGACTCAACCTCTCCTCTCCTCGCCCTCTGGTCCCATTCTCTTTCTCCCTCTGCAGTCACACATGTGTATTCTATATTTCACTTTTTCTATCCAAATGCAGGGGTAGCCAGCCAAGTGGATTCCTTGTCCTGGCAGAATTTATAACTAATATCTGGAGGGAAATAAGATTTTGAGGCATAGAATGTTCAGTTACATCATCTGTTTCCCCCACAGTTGGAAGTGACATGCTCTGTGGTCTATGCAGAGTGAGGGATGTGCTTCAGACAGTGGTTTGCAGGGTGCCTCTGGCACATGCCTGGAAGAAGGAAATGTACACACATAGACTGCTTATATCCCAACCTGCAAGGGACCTGTCCAGCTTCACACTGAGAGATGGGCTCCTGGTGTGTGTGCGTGTGTGTGTGTGAATCCGCAAACCCCAGAAAGAGGTGAAGAAGCTCTGCAGGCCTCCCCCGTCAACACACACTCAAGAAATAGCAAATATTCTCTACAGACAGCAAGACACCTCATCTTGGGTCCTAGCCATTCACGCCAACTCCACTCCCTTAACTAAAATGATCCAAATCCAAGCAATGCATGAACTCACTAGCATTTACTCCTAACTCACTCATCCATTCTCTTTTTTGTGTTTCTTATACAGCACGTGGGAAACATATTTAGAGGTGGTCTTCAACCAACAGGCCCAAGCATCTCTGGTCCATCTTCAAGACATGCAGGTATTTTCTCCCTTGCCTTTTGTTTCTCCTGCAAGGATGAAGCCACTGAGTTCCTGCGCTGGCCGTGCCCATTTCCCTCCTTCCCTTGGGTGAGTCTCTGAGCTTCCTGCCCTTCCAGCCACCTTCATGCTTCACATTCTCGGCCTTTCCTGTCTCTCACATGCCTGTGCTTTGTTATGTGCAGTTGAGATGACTTTCCTACCAAAATTAAATTCTTCCTCACTGCAGGAATAATGATAATCTGTAATCTCAGATCAGAGAGGCCTCGTGCTGGACACACCTAGCGCCCAGCAGGGGAATGACAGAACTTGGGACCTGTGCTTTAGTTCCTACAGAGGGGAGACCATGGGGCTGTCCTTCCAGTCAGAGTTCTTTCTCATGTTTCTTCTTTGTCACTAGTTGGTAAGTCTAGAGAAATCGACAAAACACATAGGCTTTTCTACACCAAACAAAGTGCTGCAGAGAAAGATTTAATTAGAACAAGGAAATGAGAAGAAAATCTTTTTGTTTTCCACTTTATCAGTGTCCTGTGAGCTCTGACTTTCCCACTCCCTGAATTCATTAGGGTCCTCTCATTCTGGGGCTTGAGGTGAGCCCCAGATAATTCTAATGATAAACTGTCTGTGTTAATTCCATTGCCCATGGCGTGCCCAGGTTGCCCTTTGTTTCTGAGTGTGCCTGTGAAGGTGTTTCTGAATGAGATTGGCATGTGAATCGTTGGATTCAGGAGAGTAAATTGCCCTCCTCAATGTAGCTGGGTGTCATCTAATCTATTGAGGGGCCTGAGAAGAACAAAAGGTGGAAGAAAGGAATTCTCCCTCCCTTTTTTCTGCCTCATTGCTGAGCTGGGACATCTCATCTGCTCCTGCACTTGAGCTGGGATTTCCATCATCAGCTCCCCTGGTTCTTAGGCCTTGGTACTTAGACTGAGTGACTCCATTGGCTTTTCTGGGTCTCCAGCTTGCAGACGGCAGATATGGGACTTCTCGGCCTTCAGGTATTAGTCAGTTTTCATGCTACTGATTAAGACATACCTGAGAATGGGCAACTTTCAAAAGAAAGAGATTTAATGGACTTAGAGGTCCATATAGCTAGGAAGGCCTCACAATCATGTTGGAAGGTGAAAGTCATGTTTCACATGGCAGCAGACATGAGAAGAGAGCTTGTGCATGGAAAGTCCCCTTTTTAAAACCATCAGATTTCATGAGACTTATTCACTATCATGAGAACAGCACAGGAAAGACCTGCCACCATGATTAAATTACATCCCACAGGTCCCTCCCACATCACATGGGAATTGAAGATGAGATTTGGGAGGGATACAACCAAACTATGTCATTCTGCCCCAGAACCTCCCAAATCTCATGTCTTCACATTCCAAAACCAACCATGCCTTCTCAACAGTTCCCCAGAGTCTGAACTCATTTTGGCATTAAAAGTCCACAGTCTAAAGTCTTATCTGAGATGGGGCAAATCTCTTCCTCCTATGAGCATGTAAAATCAAAAGCAAGTTAGTTACTTCCTAGATACAGTGGGGGTACAGACATTGGGTAAATACAATCATTCCAAATGGGAGAAATTGGCCAAAACAAAGGGGCTACAGGCTCAATGCAAGTCTAAAATCCAGCAGGGCAGTCAAATCTTAAAGCTCCCAAATGATATCCTTTGACTCCATGTCTCGCATCCAGGTCACGCTGATGCAAGAGGCAAGCTCCCATGGCCTTTGACAGCTTTGTCCCTGTGGCTTTGCAGGGTATAGCCCCTCTCCTGGTGGCTTTCATGGGCTGGCATTGAGTGTCTGTGGCTTTTCCAGGTGCATGATGCAAGCTCACGGTGAATCTACCATTCTGGGATCTGTAAAATGGTGGCCGTCTTCTCACAGCTCCATTGGGTGGTACTCCAGCAGGGACTCTGTGTAGGGGCTCGGACCCTAAATTTCCTTTCTGCACTGTCCTAGCAGAGGTTCTCCATGAGGGCCCTGCCCCTGCAGCAAACTTCTGCCTGGGCATCCAGGCATTTCCATAGGTTCTGTGAAATCTAGGTGAAGATTCCCAAACCTCAATTCTTGACTCTGTGCACCCACAGGCTCAACACCATGTGGAAGCTGCCAAGGCATGGGGCTCCCACCCTCTGAAGCAACAGCCCAAGCTGTACCTTGGCCACTTTTAGTCACAGCTGGAGCAGTTGGGATGCAGGGCACAAAATCCCTAAACTGCACACAGCCAAGGAAGCCTGGGCCCAGCCTGTGAAACAATTTTTTCCTCCTAAACATCCAGGCCTGTGATGGGAGGGACTGTTGCAAAAGTCTCTGACATGCCCTGGAGACATTTTCCCCACTGTCTTGGTGATTAACATTTAGCTACTTGTTACTTATGCAAATTTCTGCAGCCAGCTTGAATTTCTCCTCAGAAAATGGGATTTTTTTTTTATTGCATTGTCAGGCTGCGAATTTTCCAAACTTTTATGGTCCATTTCCTTTTTAAAAGTGAATGCCTTTAACAGCACCCAAGTCATGTCTTGAGTGCTTTGATGCTTAGAAATTTCTTCCACCAGATACCCTAAATCATCTCTCTGAGGTTCAAAGTTTCACAGATCTCTAGGGCAGGCACAAAATGCCACCGGTCTCTTTGCTAAAACATAACAAGAGTTACCTTTAACTCCAGTTCCCAAAAAGTTCCTCATCTCCATCTGACACCACCTCAGCCCGGATTTCATTGTCTGTATCATTATCAGCAGTTTGGTCAAAGCCATTCAACAAGTCTCTAGGAAGTTCCAAACTTTCTCATATTTTCCTGTCTTCTTCTGAGCCCTCCACACTGTTCCAACCTCTGCTTTTCCCCAGTTTCAAAGGTGCTTCCACATTTTCCAGTATCTTTTCAACAGTGTCCCACTCTACTGGCACCAATTTACTGTATTAATCTGTTTTCATGCTGCTGATAAAGAAATAACCCAGACTGGGCAACTTACAAAAGAAAAAGGTTTAATGAACTTACAGTTCCGCATGGCCGGGGAGGCCTCACAATCATGTTGGAAGGTGAAAGGCACATCTCACATGTCAGCAGACAAAAGAAGAGAGCTTGTGCAGGGAAACTCCCCTTTTTAAAACCATCAGATCTCATGACACTTACTATCATAAGAACAGCACAGGAAGGACCCACCCCCTTGATTTAATCACCTCTCACCAGGTCCCTCCTACAACACATGGGGATTCAAGATAGGATTTGGGTGAGGACACTGCAAAACCATTTCACTTCGAATTGCATGAGCAATTCCCTCATGAGACATTTTAGTATATATCCGTTCTCTTGGTTCTGCTTCTCTGGAGAATCCCAACTGATACAACAAGAGAGTCAAATTGAGACAAAGGCTGAGGCTGTGTCCTCACAAAGTCCTAGCTGACTAGATCTGACCGTGACCCTTCCAGGACCTGGAAGTTTGTACAGTTGGCACGCAGAGCTGGGCTTCTCACCTGGGCTCCCCTGGGATACTGCTCTGGGAAAGTTGCTTCCTCTGGCAGACCTGAGGCAAAATGAATAGAATCGTTTTCATTTCACAAAGTTGATAATGGATTAAAATGGGGTGTCTAAGCATCATACAGAGATGCTCCCATACCAACACATCATGCAGCTTCCTTCTTAGACTTTTTGCAGCACAAACCAGTGGAATGTATCACCTGGCAGCAGGATGACTGAAAGGTGTTGAAGAGGAAGGGACTTTCAGAGACAAAGTCAAAAGTATTGGTTTCTGGATTTTCTGGGACTTGCAGAAGTATCAGGGGCTTGTGATTTTGACAAGTGTTCTGTTTAGGTTAAACTTTTCAAGTTTCCTTTTTTGATGTTTAATTTTATGATGCCTACCTTTAATTCCTTGGCCTATATTACTTTTTAAAAGTTATTTCTTTCAGACATTTGCTATATGTTATATGTTGAATTGTGTCCCCTGAAAAAGGACCTAACCCACAGTACCTGGGAATGGGACTTTATTTGTAAGCAGGATCTTTGCAGAAGATCAAGTTAAGATGAAGTTATTTGGATGGGCCCTACCAGTAGGACTCCATCCTTCTAAAAAGAGGAAGAAGACGTGAAGAGACAGGGAGAATACGACCATCTGCAGATCAAGGAGAGAAGCCAGGAGTGAATTTTTTTGCTAGGATCTTAAGAGGGAGCATGGCCTTGCCTCAATTTCAAGTCCAAAAGGGAAATTTCAAGCCTGAAATTGAGGCAAGGCCACACTCCCTCTTAAGATCCTAGCAAAAAGATTCTGGTGGGTCTTTCCAAAACGGTGAGACAATAAATTGTGGTCCTTTGTCATGGCAGCCCTAGAAAATGAATATGGCCTATTATTTTTGACTGGCCATCTCTGTATGCAATGGGAAGCTGGCTTCAGGGAGGGCTTGCCCTGGGAAGGCTCCCTGTAGGGTAGGGAAGATGACCTGTTGTCAGGCTGGGATGATGGAGCTGCCTCCAGCTCCAGGTATCATAGCTTACCTTTCCTCTGCCTTAGAGGGGGCATGAATTTCAGTGTGTAGGATTTGGTTCAGAGAGGAGGCAACTATGTTGTGTATTTTAATAATATGTGTTTGTTATAACGTCTCACTCAGAGACTTAAAGGCAGTGAAAACCATTCCATTTATTTCTTCTGACCCTTATGGACATTCCTTTGCTGCTTCCTTTCACCTTTATTCTCTGTCTTCTGTCTCTTTTCCTCTCTCTCCCCAACACTGATCACCTAGAGGGGGTGCAAAGATGCTTCTAGTTGATTGCCTCCATCCTTCAGAAATCCACAGTTTATGAGGAATACAGATGCATGAACATACAAACATGGCTCACAGTGGTCAGTACTGCGAGAATGCTTCCTGTAAAGATCTGGGTGCACAGAAACAATGTGGCCTAAATCTTCTAAGAACATTTAGGAAGGCTCCAAGACTTGAGTGAGATGTTGGAGTCTGCCAGGAGGAGTCTGCCAAGAGGGAGCTGTAAGGAGAACACTGGAAAAAGCACTGGAAAAAACTAGCCTCATGGTTAAATGCCTGGGACGTGGAATAGGCTGATGCAGTTCTTGCACTGACTGGGGATGCCAACGTTTCCCAGGTTATCAAGTATTCCTTTGGAAGCTAACTTTAAGTGGTTTTATGAATCCATTTTTATTATCTTACAGTTTTCAACTGTCCTTTTTCATGGACACTTAAGTATTCCTACTTATTTCTATTGTAAATATCTTAGATATATAAGCATAATTATAGGTAAGTTTCCATGCATACTTGCATTTATGCTTTAAGTGTAATCCTAAAAAGTAAAAAAAAAAAAAATATATACCCATTAGGTCATCACATTTAAGAGGGAAGAGATGAGCAAGGACAGCTTCAGAGGAGACCAAAGCCAGGTCCGGCCCTCACATCTGCCAGGGTTTTGTGTCTCGGGTAAGCCCACACCCTCCATGTGCCCACAGGGGAGGCAGATGGACAGGAGGATGCCTTGTGCAGGCAGGTAGCCTACCTGTCCGGCGTTAATGCTTAGTACTGTTATCACTTCTGCAGTGAAGCAAAGCCCTTTGGATTTTTAGCTGTGAGAGACTACAAGTTCTAAGCAAGGCGAGAGGAAAGCACATTGCCTCACTGCCCTGGATTCTAATGGAGACCCACCTAACCACATGGGGAAGAATGTCCTTGTCAGCCCAATCTCTGGCGTGAGGTCTTCAGTCTCAGAGCTGGACACAGATCCCACGCTACACCTACCTCCTGGAGTAGAGGCCATTCCTATAGACACAGAGGCCACTGACAGCTGCTGTGCTTGACTTGCTGGTTGACATCAATGGCTAAAAATTAGTACATTATTTAATGAAACAGCACCATCGTTGCTCCCTCACATCCAGTTCCAACTCTACTCCTGTGCCATGCTCACTGGAGCTGCAAAGTGATACTGCTGGAAGAAAAATGTCCATAGACACTTTTAGCACAGACACTATGTTCAACTTTGCACAGCAGACATTTATAATCTCTGATGGCCAAAGAGAAAAACACTTGCATTTCAGATTATATCCTGAATACTTGGCATAAGATGGATGCTTATACTTATGTAGTTTCCTCTGTAAAACTGCTTTCCATTTGTTATTTGTCATAAGGATTAAAGTTGGGGAAAACACTTAACCAAATTATTCTCACAAGCATAGAAGGAAATCTACTTGTCACATGCTAATCTTTTTTCTGGGTCAATGTATTGAGAGGCAACTCACACACACGTACTGTGCACCTGTTTGGAGTACACTCAGTGTTTCCTTAGCATATTCGCCTTGTTACTTATTCATTGAAGAAACCAGATTATTTGTTCTTCAGTCTTTCCTGAATACGGAATCTTGCTGATTTTATCTCTGTGGTGAAGTATGGTATGCTCCTGTGTCCTGTCTGTTTCCTGTAACCTGGTAGTTCTGCTGAGAGGCCTGGTCAGGTTGGCACCCTCAGTAGGCAAGAATTTTTGGGAAAAGGTGTCATTATGTTCTCCCTTTTGCACCACATGGGGAGGAATGGAATTGTCTGCTCATGTTAAGTTGGATCAGTGGTGTAGATAAGGTCAATCTGATCTGCTCATTATAAAATTCCCCATCGGCTGTTTGCCTAAAAGATTTAACAGCCACTAGCAATAATTGTCCTAGCTACAGCAGGAATTGCAAGACAGTTATATTTATAATTATATTCTTTTTTGTACATCTTGGTTTGAATTTTTCAATTGAGGTATAGTTCTTAAGACAGCAAGATTAAAGTATGATTATTATTATTTTTCAATCAGTTTTCGAGATCATGAGCTTGTGTTTCTTTACCTTCTCCAGCTTTGGGGCGTAACAGTGGAGTGTGCAAGTATGTGTGTTTGATTATGAATGCATGGATTTTCATATATTTGCTCTATTTTTGAAGTTATTACCCATTTGATTCTTAAATGGTCCCATCCTTGGCCAGTTGACTTCTGCCATAGCCCCAGCAGCTGTGATAGCTCTCTTGTTACCTAGAGGAAGAATGCACTGCAGGCTCACCTTGTACATTTACTGCTTCAGATACAGTCTTGGTTATGCCTCCCAGGGGACCAGGCTGCTGTTAGTGGGCAAAGACATTTTGACACCTGGTCTGGACATGGTGCAAAAAACTCCTTCTGAGTGAGTTGGAGAAGTCTTCTGACAAATACATGTAAATATAAACAAAGCGGTAAGAAACAGGAGTGTGAATAGGAGAAGAGTAAAGCAAAGTCAAAAGGGATATGAGAGCATCTGCGAAAAGACCTGCACTGGGAGTTGGGAGACCTGTATTCTAGGTCTTCCTTCCCAGGGCTAAGCTTCGGCTTCTCCGTCAGGAAAACATCATGTGAGCCAGTGGGGAATGGATGCCTTCTGTGCAAAACTTTCTGGCCTTTGCCTCTAGCATTTTGAAGATAAATTCTTTGTGTTTTAGAACAGTTTTACAGAAAAGATGTGAAGATAGTACAGAGAGCTCACATGTATCCCACACCTGGTCTTCCTCATTAGGAACACCTTACATTAGTATGGTCCATCTGTTACAATTAATAAACCAATATTGTTGCATTATTAACTAGAGCCCATAATTTATTCAGATTTCCTTAGTTTTTTCTATTCTGGGGCATTATCTAGAATATCACATTACACTTAGTTATCAGGTTTCCATAGGCTGTAACAGTTCTTAGACTTTTTTGTTTTTGATAACCTTTTATTTATGAACTTTTATTTCCTTTTTGCATCTAATTTGTGTTAAGTAGGACAGACTAAGTAAGATGTTGAATAGAAGTGGGAACAGGAGATACCCTTGCTTTGCTGCTGGTTCTAGGGGGAAATTGTCTAGTTTCTCACGGTTACACATAATATTAGCTGTAGGGTTGTTCTTTTTTTTTTTTTTTTTTTAATTTCTTTAACTCAAGTTGAGAAAGTTCCCTTCTATTCCTTGATAAGAATTTTTATCATGACTGGGAGTTGAATTTTTCCAATGCTTTTTCTGTATCAATTGATAGGATCATATCAGTTTTCATCTATGACTTAATAATGTGGTGGATTACACTGACTGATTTTCAAATGTTAAACGAGCATTCCACATCTAAAAAAAAATTTCATTTGGTCGTGGGATGTAATTGTTTCCGTACATTATTGGATTCAATTCACTAATATTTTGAAGCTAAAGTTTAAAATATATTTGCATCTATGTACATGAAACATATGGGTCTATAGATTACCTTCCTTAGAATGTCTTTACCTGGTTTTGGCATTAGGGTAATGCTAGCATCATGTAACAAGTTAGGAAGTAAGTTCTCTGCTTCTATTTTCCAGGTGTGATTGTAGAGAATTGGGAGGATTTTTTTCTCTAAATGCTTGGTAACATTTACCTGTGAAATTATCTTGGCCTGATTTGCTTTGCTTTCTTTTGGAAGGTTATTAATTATTAATTCAATTCATTTAGTAGATATAAGCCTATTTAGATGAATATTGTCAAATTTTGGTAGTTTGTTTCTTTCAGGGAACTGGCCTATTTCATCAACATTCTCAAGTAAAAAATAGAGTTGTTCATAATTTTCCTTTATTATTCTTTTAATACTCATGAGATCAATAATGATAACCTCTCATGGATTTCTGATATGGATAATTTGTGTTTTCCCTCTTCCTCTCTTTCTGTTAGACTGGCTAAAATTTTATAAATTTTAATGATCTTTTCAAAGAACCAGCTTTGGGTTTCATTTATTTTCTCAATTGTTTTTTCTGCTTTTTATTTCAATTACATCTGCTCTAAATGTGTTGTTTTCTTCTGCTTGCTATAGACTTATATTGTTCTCTCTTTAGTTTCTTAATGTGAAAGTGATTTTCTTATTTTCTAACATACACATTTAATGCTATAAATTTCCATCTAAGCATTACTTTGCTGTTTCCCAAGCATTTTGATAAATTATATTTTCATTTGCAATTAGTTCAAAATATTTTTAATTTCCCTTGAGTTCTTTTGACCTTTGTGTTATTTAGAAATAAACTGTTTTGTATCCAAATATCTGAGTATTTTACAGCTATCTTTCTAGCTTAATTCACTGTTGCCTGCAAATACCCTTTGTATAATGTCTGTTCTTTTTAATTTCCTAAATTGTGTTTTACAATCCAGTATGTGGTTAATCATGGTAAATGTTCTATAACAACTTAAAAAGAATGTGTTTTCTGTTGTTGGGTAGAGTAGTCTAGAATATCAGTTAGATCAAGTTGATGATACTTCTTTGCCAGTAAATTGTGTCTTTACTGATAATCTGCCTGCTTGACCTACTAATTACCGAATGAGGGGTGTTAAGGTACATAACTGTATAGGTAGAGTTGCCCATCTCTCCTTTCAGTTCCATCAGTTGTACCTTATGGATTTCGATGGTTTGTTTTTCAGTGGATAGATGTTTAGGATTTTTTATGTCTTCTTGGAGAATAGACCTCTTTATCATCATGTAACACCGCTCTTTACCCATAAGAATTTTCCTTGTCTGAAGTCTGATTTGTCTGAAACTAATATAGCCACTTCAAGTTCATTTTGCTTAGAGTAAGCATGGTTTATTTTTCCTCTTGCCTTTTGCTTTTCACCTTTCTGATTATATTTAAAGTGTAGGGGTTTTATTGTAAACAATATGGAGTTAGGTTTGTTTTCAATCCACTCTGAAAATCTCAGTCTTTTAATTGGTGTATTAAAATCATTCTCAATCAAGTAATTATTGATACAGTATATCTACCATGTTTGTTACTATTTTCTATTTATTGTGCTTTTTAAAACTTCTCCTCTTTTTCTGCTTTCTCTGGTTTTAATTGCACATTTTCTATGACCCTATTTTATCTCCTCTACTAGCATATCAATTACACTTAAATTTTTGTTGTTGCTATTGCTCAAAAGTGTGTAATACACATTTTAAACTAACCTAAGTCCCCCTTCAGATAACGCCATACTGATTAGGGCATAATACGGTGTCTTGTAACAGAATTCTTCAAGTTTCTCCCTCCTGTTCCTTATAACATCGTTGTCATGCATTTCATTTTTTTCATATACTATAAGAATCCAGTACATTGTTAATATGATTACTTTAAACAAACAGTTATTATTTATTTAGTTAGTTTTACTTTGAGTTGCGGGATATATGCGCAGAACATGCAGGTTTGTTACAGAGGTACACATCTGCCATGGTGGTTTGCTGCACCTATCAACCTGTCATCTAGTTTTTAAGCCCTGCATGCATTAAGTATTTGTCCTAATGCTCTCCTTCCCTCTTGTCCCCCACCCTTAACAGGCCCTGGTGTGTGATGTTCCCCTCCCTGGGTCCATGTGTTCTCATTGTTCAACTCCCATTTATGAGTAAGGACATGCAGTAACAAACAGTTATTTTTTAGATCAATTAAGAATAAGAAAAATAAAGTATTTTGTTTTTCCCTCATTTATTCGTTCTATGATGAACTTTCTTTCTTAGGCAGATTCTAGTTTCTGGCCTGTGCCATTGTCTCACTGCCTAAAGAACCTCTTTTAACACTTCTTGCAGGGTATGTCTGCTGGCTGTGAATTATCTCAGTTCTGGTTTGTCTAAGAAAGTCTTCATTTATCCTTCCTTTTTGAAGGATGATTTCAACAATCTAAAATTCTATAGGGTGGTATTTTTTTCTTTTCATCATTTTATTTTCTTTTATTGTATTGTATTTTGAGATGGAGTTTTGCTCTTGTCACCCAGGCTGGGGTGCAATGGTGCGATCTTGGCTCACTGCAACCTCTGCCTTCCGAGTTCAAGTGATTCTCCTGTCTCAGTCTCCCAAGTAACTGGGATTACAAGTGTGCACCACTATACCCGGCTAATTTTTGGATTTTTAGTAGAGATGGGGTTTCACCACATTAGCCAGGCTGATCTCAAACTCCTGAATTCAGGTGTTCTTCCTGCCTCAGCCTTCCAAGTGCTGGGATTACAGGTGTGAGCCACTGTGCCCAGCCCTTTTCTGCATTTTAAATGTTTCGCTTCATCTTTTTCTTTTCATGGCTTCTAAGAAGTCCTCTGAAATTCTTATTTTTATTCCTCTATAAGTAAAGTGTTCTGTGCCACCCTCAGGTTTATTTCAAGATTTTCCTTAGTCTTTGGTTTTCTACAGTTCGAACATGGGATGCTCAGGTGTAAGCTTTTTGATATTTACCTTGCTCATTGTTTCCTGAGCTTCTTAGATCAGTGGTTTGGTCCCTGTCATTAATTTTGTGATAGTCTCAGCTATTGTTACTTTAAATTTTCTTCTGATCCATTTTCTTTTATCTTTCCTTCTGGTATTTCAGTTATGCATATTTATATCTGTAGAAATTGTCCCACAATTCTTGAGTGTTCTGGGTTTTTTTAATTCTTTTTTTTTCTCTTTGCATTTCAGCTGAGGAAGTTTCTATTTGGCTGTCTTTAAAATCACTGATTCTTTTCTTTTAATTAAATAAGAAACGGTTTATTGACACACACTATCTGACATATAGCAGCTGTTTGATGACTAGCTGATAAATATTTTAATTATATCTTTCATTGCAATATATACTATTCTACTATATGAACTTATAACATTTTACATATCCATTGCCAACACAAAAAACATTTTTCTTTTAAAAATTTTCTTCATTAAAAATAGTGCTTTAATGAGCAGCTTTGAGCCTCTTGTGCAAAAAAAGGAGTTTTTCTAGGGTACATACACAGAAGTAGATTTGTTGAGTTATGCACATACAAAATTCAATTAGACTAGACACTATTAAGTTCATTCGAGCATGGGATGCCAATTTTCACTCCAACCTGTTGGATATCAGATGGGTCTTGATTTTCTGCAGCCTCAACATTTAAAAAAATTGTGATTAGAAAAAAACTCCATGTAAAATTTCCATCTTGACCATTTTTAAGTGTACAATTTGGTAACATTAATTATATTTACATTGTTGTGCAACAGGTATTCAGAACTTGTTCATCATTCCAAACTGAAGCACTGTGCCCACAAAACAACAGCACGCCATTCTCCTTTTCCTCCAGTCCCTGGTGACCGCCACTCCACTTGGTGCTTTAATGAATTCGACTACTTTAGATACGTCATATAAATGAAATCATACAGTAGTGCTCTTTTGGTGACAAGAACCATTTCCTTCTAGTTCTTTCTTCAAGTTTCCATCTCTGCTTCCATTAGTTATCTGTTACATATTGTATCCTTTGTCCATAACATCTTAGTTATAGTTATTTAAAATATGCTGTCTGATAGTTTTTAAATGTATGTGTGATGGTTAATATTATCAACTTGATTAGATTGAAGGAGGCAAAGTATCGTTCTTGGATGTGTTTATGAGGGTGTTGCCAAAGGAGATTAACATTTGAGTCAGTGGGCTGGGAGAGGCAGACCCACCCTCAATCTGGGTGGGCACTGTCTAATAAGCTGCCAGCGTGGCTAGAATAAAGCAGGCAGATGAAGATGGAAGGAGTGAACTTGCTGAGTCTTTCAGCCTTCATCTCTCTCCCATGCTGGATGCTTCTTGCCCTCGAACATCTGACTCCAATTTCCTCAGCTTTTGGACCCTTGGACTTACACCAGCGGTTTGCCAGGGGCTCCTGGGGCTTCACCCACAGACTGAAGGCTGCACTGTCGGCTTCCTTACTTCTGGGGCTTTGGAACTCTGCCTGGCTTCCTTGCTTCTCAGCTTGCAGACGTCCCATTACAGGACTTCACTTTGTGATCACGGGAGTCAATACTCCTTAATAAACTCCCCTTTCTATACACATCTATCCTATGAGTTCTGTTCCCCTAGAGAACCCTGACGAATACACTGTGTATTACTTAAGTCTAGTTCTTATGTTTGCTTTGTCTCCTAAGATGTGTTTTTTTCTTGCCTTTATCATGCTTTGTCATTTTTGTTTTCGGAAGGTAATCAGAAGTGAGGTCAACAGGTTGAATTCCAGTTACGTTGCTAGAGCCTTTCTGGCGTGGTGTTAAGATGTGCCCCTGGCATTTTAAATTTGATAAAACCATGGCAACTGAAGATAAGAAAGAGAAGACCAGCTCTGAGTGGTGATGTTGAATGGAAAAATGAAGATGCACCAGACAAGTGTCTGTACGGGGGATCGGGAGCCAAAATCTGCCCAGCACGTCCTGTCCTAATGCTGTGCTTTGCCCTTTGATTTTTCTAAGGGACATGCTCCTGAACTCAAATAATAAAGTGATTGTGAGTTGAGAGAACTACTTCTCTAATAGCCTAATATTTACAAAAGTGTCTGTTCATGTTGTATATATGAATTGACATATTTATGAATTTAGGTGTGCAAGACATGTAATTTTACTTTTTGGTACCTGAACACAATTTCTATGCTGAGTTCCTTAATTGCTGAAACCTAATGCTTGACAACTCGAGATGTCCTCATTCTATCCTTTATGTCTCAGAGGATGCCCTAGGTCTAATAACTTTTGATTTTTGCAGTGCTTCTCTGGGCGGGTAGCCAATGAAACGTCCTTAATTCTGCCGATTCTTCAGTTGTTGGCATGCATCTTCACAACTATGTTCTTCAGTGATCTCATTCTCAGTTTTGATTATTTCTGCATCTGACTAATTTTCTTTATGCTTTCACGCTATCTGGGGAGATGGGAAACTGATGTTTCTGCAGCAATCTGGGCTATAGTAAATCACTGGAGGTTGTCCCAGACTGTTCTAGCCTGTTCTAGCCTGCTGCTCCCCTGCTGGGCCTGAGGCTGTGCTGCTTCCTGGGGCTTCAGCAAGAGGGACATGTGAAGGTCTACTATGCCTTCAGGTCCAGGCCTGTCTAGAATGTTTTCTTCTCACACTTGACCTGCCTTGGAGTAGACCTGGGGCTCAGACTTCAAGTCAGAGATGCTGTTGAATATTCAAGCTTCCTGTCCTCCTGCACTTCTTTCTTCCTCCCATGATTTGGGGGATATTTTTCTATTCTGAAATGTGGGGAAAGTTATCACATACTTCTTGACTTTTGAAGTTCAAAAACCAAGAACTGGCTCTTTTATGTTCAGTGTTCTACCATCAAAATCTTTTCTTGGCAATCACTTTCAAACTTGAATGTCAAAAGGGGATGATAAGGAAATATCAGTAAAGAAATGTGCTTGGTTAATATGAAAAATATTATTCCTCCAGATTTGTCAAGTGGATTGCTACAACTCTAAAATAGTGGCTGCTGTTTTGACCTATGGATAATCAGAACATTAAAATGCCCAGTGTGACATACAATTATGAGAACAAAGGACATAGAAGGTTCAAAGCAGCCGTGCATGAAGACGGTGACTTAGATTGAAATGATGTTTTTGAATTTTTTTAATGGATCACTATTTTTATTCCTGAGATTAGATGAGTGCGTGTAGAAAGTTGTAAATGGAGGGCAACAGAAATTCTGAGAAATGGTGAAAGAGCCATAAAAATGAAGATGAAAGTTTAGACCAAGGGAAAACCACTCACTCTGAATTGTAAGTAATGTGGACTAGCAACTAGCAGGAAAATCGTTAAAATAATAGTGGATTCCATTTCTGTGTACCTGCAGAGGCTCAGTTGCTAGAGCTGGCTGTTCATATAATTATTACAAAAATAACACATGCTACCCCTTTCCTGTGTGCCAGCCACTTGGCTGAATGATTCATGTGGGTTAATTTACATGTTTTCACAGCCTGAGGGAGGTAAAATGAATAACCAAACAGCACAGGTAGCTGGTGCAGCTGGCTTCAGACACAGATCTGCCTGGCTCCAAGGCCTATAGCAGTGCCCCGTGAGCTGCATTCCTGGCTGTTGTCATGGTGATGCAGATGGGCTATCCTGTATGTGGGACCTGTGCGCAGGAACAGAGCTACATCCCATGTGGCACGTGCTTACCTGTATGTGGGGTTTTAACACATCTGCAAAGAGCATATCTGGGTTTTCAGGCAGCAGAGACTATAAAACTATGTTTAGACAATATGGGGATGAGTAAAGCTTCCTGTGATATGTGTTCTCCAGAGGAGAGCAAATTGGCTGTTATTTTCACACTTTGACTTTGAGTTTTGTTTTTAATTAATAATTTGACAAAATTTGAGCAAGGATTTCTAGATTTTTAAGGAGAAAATTCTTTCCATTCCTGTTGTAGATTTCACTGACCATTGGTCTTTTTTTAACTTCCGTAATTCCTCCTGTTTACAATGAGCTGTTATGTGATAGATTAGAATGGCAGAGTTCTAAGAACTAACTGCTACTCAAATGTGAGTTGGGGTGATACTGTCTGAAACATTTTTCACTTGCTTTTAAGAGCTGTTATGTGGTCCCTGTGTCCAAATACTAAGTGCATTTGCTCATAGACGTTTGCATGTAACAAATGAAATCTGGGGATGCTGAAGTGAGTGTCATATTATTGTTAACAAATTTATGTTTTCATAACTTTGCTACTAAGCTTAAAGATGTTTTCTCTTCTTTTTATTTTAGAACATCATAATTTTTTTTTTTTTTTTTTTTTTTTTGTAATGGAGTCTCGCTCTGTCACGAGGCTGGAGTGCAGTGATGCAATTTCAGCTCACTGCATCCTCTGCCTCCAGGTTCAAGCAATTCTCCTGCCTCAGCCTCCTGAGTAGCTGGACTACAGGCACATGCCACCACGCCCAACTAATTTTTGTATTTTTAGTAGAGATGGGGTTTCACTGTGTTGGCCATGATGGTCTCAATCTCTTGACCTCGTGATCTGCCTCGGCTTCCCGAAGTGCTGGGATTACAGGCATGAGCCACCACGTCTAGCCTGAAGTTTTTAAAAAAATGGAAACATACCAGAGCAGGTGAAGCAAAATTATACCCAGAATCTAATAAAATAAAAAAAGAGAGAGTTTAGTAAAGTGGGGAAAACAATGGTTTAACATTGGGGTTCCTGAATTCAAGATCTGTCAATGCCCAGCCGTGCAATCTTCATTTTGGACATTTTAATTCTCTTTTCAGTTAAAAAATGAAGATTAACTAGACAACCTATAATCAACTCCTAGTTTTGAGACTTACAATTTTCTGTAAAGGAATGCAATGGGAAAAGGTAGAAAACATTTGACTCCTGGGTTTGAGAACCAGGCCTCTTATCTCCGGGCTGGGTAGCTTTGGATGAGGTATATACTTGACTGCCCTCGAAGTTCATTAATGAAGTGGCAGAGTAAAGTGGGTAGTGGTTGAGCACCCTTTAGATGCTAAAATTCTAAAACTATACTATTCTATGGATATTCTATTTCTTTTTCTCAGATATGGAATTTCTTACTATGGAATACTTTGAGACATGGGATTTAATTATAATAACATTTATTATTAATTATTGTTTATTATTACTTAATAATAAATATGTGTTTATATTTCTGTAAATTCATGTTCATTTTAAACTCTAGATCAATCATGTGAGTCTCTTACACAAGAGTGACACTATTCCTGTTAGTAGTTCACATAATTTTAAGTATTTGAGTTCCTATAATTTCACACATTTTATCTCTGTGTTTTAACTCATGCATACTCAGGTGTATGTGTGAGTGTATGCATGTGTGTGTGAGTGTGTGTTTGGCAATGAAAGAAATTGGACATTTTTGTGGCATGGGTCAAAAACAACTTTTATTGCTCTACTTAAAACCAGAATCTGGTAAAACTCTCGGCATCTAAAAATGGATCTCTTTTATTCCCTATGTTACTAATAACTAAGACTCATGAAGAATTCCTACTCTCTCAAGGTTAATAAGGATAATGTGATACTAATTTTTAAGATGGTCCATATGGCATGATAGGGTTGTCATTTATCAAATGTTTATGAGCTTTAAATAAATACAAAGTATAGAGTCATAGTACTGAATACCTGAAATATCTTTCTGTTTTATTTTTTCTTTTTAATACATGGGTTCAAGGAACATTTCTTAGTAAATAAAAGTTGGAATAAATAAGTTCATCATTTATTATACAGAGGTAGTAGCTGCTGTATTTTTCATAATCACAGTTAGCATTTGTAGTTAAGCCCCTAAATTCATGTTTTTCTCTCTGAAAAGGGTTTTTAGGAATAAGTCACTCACTTGGTCAATTCTACCTGGCCTGGTCTCCACACCTCATGCTCCCTTTTGGGGTGATCATGTGAGGTGCATGGTGCTGGCGGGTCTGAGAATTCAGGAGGGCTTTGGGGTGTGTTCCATACACACCTCACTATGCTCTTCCACTATGATCTATATGAGAGAGTAATTTAATGTGAATCTATTTTGAAGAAAATAATTAAAGCAAATGTGTTTTGAGAGAAGTTCACTCATGACATCTAGAAACCTATAATATAAACACAAATATTTCCTGAGTGGCTTTCACTGTTCTAGGAGTTGAAGGCAGAAAATAATAAAATCCCTGACTATATAGAGCTTACATCTTAATAAAAATGATGGCACATTAGACAACTAAATTTAGACTATTTTAGAAACTTAATCTTAGACTATTCACATTGATTCATGTGTTCTTTAATTTCTTTACTCGTTCAACAAATATTACAAAGGATAACATAGCTCAGGGTAGAAACATTTAATTGGTAGGCAAAAGACTTAGAATTCTGCCCTGAATCAAATCACTTGCTGTGTGTATTAGTGATTGACACATTACTCACAGGTTTGTTGTCTCTGTTGTGGCAATCTGGGCTGGGCTTATTAGGGAGGTTCTTCTGCGCTTGTGGATTTCTCATGCATGCCTGGTGGCTGGCTGAGTATTGGCTTATTTAATATGATCCCATTGTAGACAATTGGCTCTTCCTCCAACAAGCTACACCATGTATGTTTCATGGAGTGATGGACTGAATGCAAAATGGATTCTTTTCTCCAGCCTTTCCTGTATCCAAATTGTTTGCAGTGTGACTGTGTACACCCTTTAATAAAGAGATTGAATAAATTTCCTTGCTTTCAAAGTCTGAAAATAGAATGTGAGGAAATGATGGTGTGCAACCCTTGGGCCCTAGGCATTAAGAGGTTGTGCATGTGTTTGAGTATCCCTTGCTTCTCTGCTTTCACCAGCTGTCTTCACTGGGTCCAGACATGTGTGAGAGCCCAGCCCAGATCAGCAAAGCCACACAGCCAATCTCTAGCCAACTCACAACTGATAATAGGGAGATTTGAAAACATGGAAAAGCAGAATAAAAATGGTATATATATTATAGTAACTCTTTGTTTTTTATACAAGAGAATACACAAACATGGAAATAATTGCAGAAGGGTGATGGGTTTATGTACCTTTAAAAAATAAATGATATTCTTAATTTTATCATAAACAACAAATGTAACATCTTGCCTTATTGCCAAAACATGTGTGCATTAATTTGTTTGGAGTAAATATGACATTTTCCATAAATACAATTTTATTTGGAATTCCATTTTATTATTTAAAAAAAAAAACCTCACAACACATAAGCGAACCCTGTGATCCCAGCTCAGACCAGTAGAACTGCCAAGCTGAGACTGTAACTGCCAAGCTGGCCCACAGGTAGCTAGTGAAATGATGTGCTTGTTGTATGCTGCTAGGGTAATTTAGTTGTTTGTTACACATCTGTGTTGCACAGTAATTAGCCATTAACTGTGTGATTTTAGGTAAGTCATCAGGCTCTTGACTGGTGGTGCCTGCTCCTGGGCTGCGGACAGCAGAAAAGGAGAAGCCCAGGAGAAGGGTCCTATGGTGCCCTCAGGGAAGGCGGTGTGGATGCTCATGTGGGCCCACTAAAATAGTGATAGGGTGGATGGGAAAACATGGAGGAAATAAGATAAACTTGAGTGCAGCTCCCATAGCACCCATATTTGTCAACTGGTCACAGTCTGTGTGTCTGAAGTGATTGCCCCTTTAAGTTCTCTCTGAAAAGAATGAGAAAGATGAGTGAGAGACAAAAAATAAAAAAGGCAGAGGAAGAGGAAGAGGAAGCTACATATAGGATGTGTCATCTGAAATAAATATTAACTGAAATAAACATGAACTTCTCAGGTTTGGTTTCTGTCCCCCACACCCCACTATACTGCCCACCACACCAGGTGTATGATAGCAGACACTATAGAGCAGTGGTCCTCAACCTTCTTGGCACCAGGGATGGGGAGTTGGTTTCGGGATGAAAATGTTCCACCTCAGATCATCAGGCATTAATTAGATAATCATAAGCAGGGCTTAGCCTAGATCTGTGAACTGCATGTGCAGTTCACAGTAGGGTTCCAGCTCCTATGAGAATCTGATACCGGTGCTGGCCTGACAGGTGGCGGAGCTCAAGCAGTAATGCTTACTCACCTCTGCTCACCTCCTGTTTTATGGACTGGATGCTAACAGCCCATAGACCAGTATTGTGGCGTGGGGGTTGGGAACCCCTGCCATAGATTATTCCAGCCTCATTACACCTAGACTTAAAAGTTATACCATCAAGAGAGATGCTTCATGACAACTCTGATTGAAGTTTTGATTGTACAGTAACAGTGCCACACGTATAGTGCTTAATTGCATCTTTACGTGGACATTATGCAAATAGCTAGGGCAAAGACCTCAATGTCTTTTCCCTCTTAACACTCTTCCTTGTAATCTGACCTGCAATAGTAGCACTGGCCTGAATCGAATCCTCAGGGCTTTGCAGATCTGATAAGCAAGTTTCCTGGCTCTTATTTTTGCATCTCTTCTTTTCCCACCTGAGAGAATTCTGTTTCTTTCTTACAGAAAAATGTGCCTCCCTTCTTAGCCTGGCCAGCCTCATTGCATTTCTGCCGTGTCAGTCTTTCATTTTCATTGGTGAAATGGGAAAAATGATATCTGCCTTTTCCAATAGTACAGGGTGATTGCAATGATCAAATGAAGTGATTAAGGTCCAAATGGGGTCAGTATTAAGCACCAGGAATTCTGCAGGATTCCAAGATGATTTAGTAATGGATTCTGTCCTAATAAAGAAGAAAAACGCAAATAATTTATAGATTCTTCCTTAGTTTATCTTTATTTTCCCACCCTGTGGAAGTGAATTAATAGGAAATATAGACTCTTCTTTGTAAATTCTCTGTGATAACTGCCCCTCATGCTAGGAAACAGAACCAGGGTCAGTGAGAGTGGGTGAGCAGATGTCTTCCTCTAGAAAAATCTTGGCTCTATCATCAAACAAGACTTACAATTTAAAAAGGGAAAGAAATCATTTCATTGTATGAAATTCAGTCTCATTCTGCGAGACTCTAGACTGTTGAAGGTAACTAGGCGTGACTGACCAAATTAAGTCAGGCAATAAATAAGAAATATGTTTAATCTTATCAGGATTTTCCACTCCGTTTTCTGTTTTGTTTCATAGATGGAGGTTAGTTAAATATATCTCTACCTTGAGATTGAAAATACAGTTTAGGATTGTTACATAGGTATACATGTGCCATGGTGGTGGTTTGCTGCGTTCATTGCTCTGTCATCTACCTTAGGTATTTCTCCTAATGCTATCCCTCCCCAATACCCTACCCCCTGCTATCCCTCCCTTAGCCCCCCCACCGCCCAGGCCCCAGTGTGTGATGTTCCCCTCTCTGTGTCCATGTGTTCTCATTGTTCAACACCCACGTATGAGTGAGAACATGCAGTGTTTTGTTTTCTGTTCTTGTGTCAGTTTGCTGAGAATGATGGTTTCCAGATTCATCCATGTCCCTGCAAAGGACATGATCTTATCCTTTTTTTCTGACTGCATGGTATTCTATGGTGTATATGTGCCACATTTTCTTTATACAGTCTATCATTGATGGGCATTTGGGTTGGTTCTAGGTCTTTGCTATTGTAAACAGTGCCACAATGAACATACGTGTGCATGTGTCTTTATAATAGAATGACATATAATCCTTTGGGCATATACCCAGTAATGGGATTGCTGGGTCAAATGGTATTTCTATTGCTAGATCCGTGAGAAAGATCCACACTGTCTTCCACAATAGTTGAACTAATTTACACTTCCACCAACAGTGTAAAAGTGCTCCTATTTCTCCACATCCTCTCCAGCATCTGTTGATTTTTTAATGATTGCCATTCTAACTGGCGTGAGATGGTATCTTAGTGTAGTTTTGATTTGCATTTCTCTAATGACCAGTGATGAGCATTTTTTCATATGTTTATTGGCTGCATAAATGTCTTCTTTTGAAAAGTGTCTGTTCATGTCCTTCATCCACTTTTTGATGGGGTTGTTTGCCATGTGCAGAAAGCTGAAACTGGACCCCTTCCTTACACCTTATACAAAAATTAACTCCCAATGTATTAAAGATTTAAACATAAGACCTAATACTACAAAAACCCTGGAAGAAAACCTAGGCAATATCATTCAGTACATAGGCATAGGCAAGGATTTCATGACTAAAAACACCAAAAGCAATGGCAACAAAAGCCAAAATAGATCAATGGGATCTGATTAAACTTAAGAGCTTTTGCACAGCAAAAGAAGCTATCATTAGAGTGAACCAGCAACCAATAGAATGGGAAAAAATATTTGCAATCTACCCATCTGACAAAGGACTAATATCCAGAATCTATAAAGAACTTAAACAAATTTACAAGAAAAAAAACAGAATGTATATTGTCTTTTGCTGACAGTTATGCACCTATTTTGCCAGATTCATCATGTGATATTTATTTTATTTCATTGTTCTTCAGGATTTCTTGTGTATTCTAATTACACCAGGATCTGTTTTTGTATTTCATTCCCTTTGTTTTCATGTGTTTCCTTCTGCTTTTATCTTTTCTACATTCTATTTCCCTTGCTTCACCTCCCCCGACGCTGTCCCTTCAGTCCTGTGTCCCCTGTACTTCACTCCTCTTTCTCAAATGCTTTTTTGTCACTTCTCAAACAGTTTTTTTTTTCTTTTCAGTCTCCTATCATTTAGATTTCATTTCTGTGCTTTCTTATTTCTAGTTTTGTGATACTTTTCGGCTTCTATTTGTTTAAATTTCTTTTGGTCATGTTGTCATATTCTATTATAGTCTCATCTGCCTTGAGTGTTTATTTTCTATTTATACATTTATGTATTATTTTATTTTATTGTTATTTTGTTACTTTTTGAGACAGAGCCTCTTTCTGTCACCAGACTGGAGTGTAATGGTGCAATCTTGGCTCATTGCAACCTCCACCTCCCAATTTCAAGCGATTCTCCTGCCTCAGCCTCCCGAGTAGCTGGAACTACAGATGCCCACCACAACACCCGGCTAATTTTTGTGTTTTTAGTAGAGATGAGGTTTTACCAAGTTGGTCAGGCTGGTCTCAAACTCCTGACCTCAGGTGATCTACCTGCCTCAGCCTCCCAAAGTGCTGGGATTACAGGTGTGAGCCACCACACCTAGTCTATGTATTATTTTATTCATCTTAATCTATAATATTTTTACAAGGGCTTGATCATGGATCCTTTGTTTGGTTGTTTTTCTTGTTCACATGAAGTGGGAGTTTCTCCTGCACACTGAGTAGAGCAGCCTCCTCATATTGTCAGTGCTGCAGGTCCCTCCACTGCTCTTATCCTAATGGGTACACATAGAGATTTTTGTGTACCGACCAGCCCGTTCTGAGCTCCACTTCGTCTGGACTAATATTTCTCACCCACTGGCCCCAGGGTGCCTGCCTTACCCAATTTCTATTCTAAACCTGGGGCTGTGGTCTGGAAAGCGTTTTTGTTGGATGTGCTTCAGAGTTTCGAATGTTCCATTGTCTCTGATCATTCTGCAGTTCCTTGGGGACATTGGTAGTTGTTTTTGTTTTACATTTACCTACAACTTGCTGCCTGCCAGTTTCTACAAATGTTGCCCTTTATTTTAAGGTTCACCTTCTGAGATATCTGCTCAGCATTCCACATGTATTTTTTAGTGATTTGGGGGTTATGGAATTCTACTGGTTTATGGAAGGAGTGGGCATCCTCTATGGCTTCAGTGAACAGATTTCAGGATGATTCCAAATTTGTCTTCCACAGTGTGGCTAGGCCAGTTTTTATAAGCACTAGGTTTACATAAGCATAGGTTCAGAAAACTGGGACCTGTCTCAGGAGGTCATCTTTGGAGAAAGTTGGTTTTGGGAGATTGCTAACGTCTCTTTTATGCAGTTGTAACTGTACTCCTGTGGACGTTCCCCAGCCCTAGCTCAAGTTCTGTGATTCACTAGAGGGTTGTGAATGGCCCTCTCACTTGTGTGTATTGGTTATCTGGGCCGTGCCAGCCTTTGCATTGAAAGATCTGCATTGACAGATCTGAATATTCTGGCTGAAGCATTTTGTGGTTGAAATTGCCATGCATTGACTTCTTTAAGGTTCCATTTGAATGAAACAAATGAGTGACATTTTCCTAGAAAAAAACCTTTTATTTCTTAAGTTATTAAATAAATTAAGATTTAGATTTCACATCACTAAAATAATAGTAGGCACCCTGCTAATTGTCACAATTTAATGATAAAAAGCACAGAGGCATTCTTAATACATAAATTATATACTCATTCCAAGTGAACAGAGCAGTGAGAGAAAAGAAGTTTTAATAATTTAAATGATAGAAATTGAAGCAATAGTTAAAAGAGAAAAAAATGATTTAGGACCAAATTGTTTACAAAATGCTGTAAATTAGCCACTTCCAGTATTTTCACATTTCCATCAACATTTGGGTGATTAGCTATTTTCAACAACCAAAAATATTCTTATTTTCATTCCTGAAGAAGTGAAATTTGAATGAAAGTCAAATATGGCTTTTTTGGTTTTCATTCAGAAGTAATTGGATCAAATACAACTGTAATGCAGATTTTAGTAATATTGCACTGTTAACATTATCTCAAAGTAGTCAGCTCAACTTCATAGCTCAGTAAAACTGGTATTTTATGTTTAAATGTTAGCTAACGTTTTAGTTAAATATAGTTAAATATGAGGTCTGTTTATGCTGAACCAACATTTAAATGTACCAACTCACTGAATTTTTACCATCATGGCCTCTATTATTGTTAGAGGGTAATAATTATATCAGTAACTACTGTCATTTTCATCATATTAAATCTAAGCCACAGCTTTACTATTTTTGTACTACAGACTTCTTCAAACATGCATGTCATAACAGATACAGCTCAAAGAATCTATTGGACTTCATATTATGTTCTTATATTCAATACTTAAACTTTTAATTAGACTTTATTTTAGCAAAATGTCCTTTGTCACATTAAATGTATGTTGCTAATTTACATTTTATTAGCTTTGCATTTTTGCATTTGTAAATTTGTTTTGCTTGTACAGTTACATGAGAAATTTGTGCATATTGTAAGTATTTAAGTTACATTATAATAAAAATATATCAGTCATATCAAGGCTCTATAATACATTTTAGAGAAACTCTTTCTTACATTGTTTAAGTCTGAGTTACTGTGCTTTCTTCAACTCTATCAAAATTTTTAAAACTTTTGTTAAGTGCCTGTCTGCCAAAAACCTTATCGTTTTTCATACTTTTTCTACCTAATACATTTGCCAGTAGCATTGCAGTTATCTCTCAATTATTTAGTCTCTTCACCCAGAGTCATTTGCAGATATGTGCTGTATTTTCTCACTAACATTTAAGCTTGTATTTCTTCATACATAAATGGGGACATTATGAATATACATGTTCTATTTTAATCTTCAGTTTACACTTTTCATAATAAGCTTTCACATTGTTTGGAACACAGTTGTGCAACTATGAAACAATTAATATTCACTGATTTACAACTAAAATATTTCTAAGAAATAGTAAAATTTAGTTATTGAGTGAGCAGTACCTGTTAGCCGTGTGTTCTGGGTGGAAGAGTGTGTGTGAGTTGATGTACGCATATGCCAATAATTTGGAGAATGCCAACCTGTATTTTTGAAAGTGTTTTCCATACATAAAACTATATTAATTTATAATAAAATATTTATAGAATCAAACCAATGCACTTTTGCCTAGCTGTCATTCACAGTTCTTTAAAATTATACCTAGCTGATTTTGGCAATGTTATGGTATACCTAAAAGTCAGACCTAATGGTTAAGGTAGTGTTATCCAATGATACCTAGTTTATAAAATTATACACAACAAACCAAACTTAGAAACTTTATTTTTCAAAACAAAAATGTCAAAGCTGTGGTTACCTAGCATTGCCTATAATTTTATTGACCTAGTAATTTGCCAAATATATTAAAATATGTATAAAGATAAATATAAAATATTTAAGATATGAAAATGTTTAAGATATTTAAGATGTAAGGGTAATATAAGAGAGAGTTACATTCTTCAATGCAAGTACAGTTTCCAAGTTTTCCTTTAGTCATCCGAAACCATTTATTGATGCTTACAATGAGCTCGCCTCTGCCCTTGGAGAAGAGAAACAGACAGAACCAAGCAGAGCCCCTGTCATCAGAGAAAGCCTCGTTCACTTTGTGGAACAAACTTGGCACCTACAAGCACTCTTTGTTTTCAACATCCAATATATTTCTGAAAACATGCTGGATAGCATATTTTCAGAAAACAGACACTTCTATTTCATTAATTTAAATGGGAAAACTAATAATGTATTAAAGGAGCTCCAACCAATTTCTCCAACTATCACTAAATCACCCTCTAATACCTATGTAAGTCTACCTGCATATTTCTACAAAATAAAGAGCACTGAAAACACCCTCTACTCAATTATTTGTACTAATCAAACCATAATGGATGTTTTGCATGTGCCCAATAATAACAGGAATTTGCTGTTATTAAATAAATTTTTAAAAAATATGTTAAAGTACCATTCACCATATTTTATTGAATTGTTGATATCATCAATTGTAAAAAAGGGCATCACTTCACAGATTCACAGGCATTTAAGAAATAATAAAGACTTTGAATTATACTTTGACTGTAAGATGTAAGATTGTAATTAATGAATCAATTAGAAGATGCATCCTGAATCCAGAAATGTCAACTGCGTTAGAGCAGGGTAGAATGTGTTTTAGAATTGATGAAATATGATAAAATGGGCCTGGATTGGTACACTCAACTTTTGGATCTCGTGAAAGGCTACCTTCAGGGGAAAGGTAGGGAAAAGGAAGGTAGCGATGCACTAGCATCAAATAGTTAAGTAGGTAAACAGTGCTGGTAGAAGATTTGGCCCAAAAGGGAAACAACAGAGCTTTACCTGCATTGCACACTCTACCTTTGGCAGAACTCAGGGGCGACTTTAATGTCTCCACTGGCACACATGCAAATTCATTATGGTGGTTCCTCTAGTTTCATAGTGATTCAGGGGCAGACATTTTTTGCTGATATGAATAGCAAATATTGGTACAGTGAGAATCTACATAGAGAGGGACTTTCATTGTTTTAGGAAAGGGCTTTAATAGTGGTCTGTAAAAGCTATAGGGGAGGCAGGCACAAAAAGAGAAAAGACCAAAACTGTCTGCCTGAGGATATCAGAGAAGTCTTGAAGAAAGAGGAAAGTGAAACAATGCCTTGAAGGATGAGTAAGTGTGGTCTGTGGCAGGGGTGATAGGAAATAGAGGTAAGGAATTTCATGGAGAGAGGAAAGGAAGATGTTGAGACACAACTGCACGGAACAGTGTGGTACACGCCGAGCTCAGAGCAGCCAAAAGTAGCAGATGGGCTGTGCACAGGAGGCAGCTGGAGAGGAGTTTGTGAAGCCAGACCTAGCTGCCTGGCAGGCCCTGCATGGAGTTCTGAGTTTGTTCTGCGGTCAGTAAAGATGCATGGGGGATTTTACTCTGATAGTTACAATCTGATTTGTGTTTGAGTAGTTCACTTTGGAGGTACCATGCTGGATGCACAGCTGAAGAGAGAAACTGAAGCAGAAATTTCTTCTGGCAAGGAATGTCTTTAACTATTTTTTGTTGAAGGAATGCATTTGTTTTAAGGATTTCCCATCTTTTATAATATTCCCCAAGCTTGAAGGTGTCTGCCAATCAATTCCCATTCCCCAGCAACTTTCTTCTAATTGCCTCCCTAATTCATCTTCCTAGAAGCATTCTCACTCACCAAATCCCTAGAGGTGAAAAGAAACCATGTGGATGATATATGTCTGTGTTGTTGCAGAGCACCTCATGTATAGCAGACTGTGAATTCTTCAGACCATTCTCAGTTGTCTATTTCACATCTGGCAATAGACACAAGCAAAAGTAGCACACATCCTTTAAGCACTGTTGAAGTAATATATAATAATGCTAACACATAGTGACAGATGGGCTCTGGAAACTTGGGACAATAAATCCTGTGCTCATGAAACTACACCAGTGCATATCATTTTGTCACTGCAAAATATATTCCTATAAATGTGTTTCCTTTTTCTGCTGCTTAAATACTTGCATGAAATGTTACTTTCTTATGCCTTTAATTGATTGGCAGTCTTCAAGTGTTTACCTTTATAAAAATAGACACATATAGCTTTTGAAGCACTCATGTCCTCAGCCACTAGAGTGCTGATTTCTGCCCATAGCTCAAGCACTCTTTGCTCTCCATTTCTTGTTGATGAAACAAACAAATTAAAACCTTTTCTTCATATTAAAGGTGTTAAAATATCTGAGTACCACTGTGTATTCATGTGTGTTAGGTTCTGGTTGCGTATTTTAGAAGCAGGTTGCAAATACTATAACTTGAACCTTAATACAGTAGAATTTTAAAGGATCTGGACATGCTTATAAGTGGAATCAAAGCAACTTTGACCACTATGGCTAGGGCTTCTGAAGATAATTTGATAAATGTGCCAGATACAAAACATAATCCAAGATTGTATTTCAAAGTGTGAGATTTCAAAGACTATATTCTACTTATCTAAAAGTATTATAAACTTATTGTGCCTTAGCTATTATTGATAATGATTAATATGATAGTAATTTTAATTCCTACCAATTCAATTGTATTTACAATTTCATGGTAATGTACAAAATATGTAAACTGTAACCCTATTTGCATGGCATGTTTAGTTCTGCTTATGCAAACTATGCTAATCCAGAAAGTCATAATCTCATAATCTCATCTGTGCTGTTTCATGGTTACAAAGGAGCCAGAAGGGAATAATTTCTTTTTAGAAGCAATACAAATAGTTTCAGTGAATAGATGGATGGAGGGATGCATTCATTAATTGACTTCTTGCTGTATACATTGTAATTTACAGAGGCTCTCTGTCTATGACCTGGTTCATGTGCCCATCTCATCATTCATTTAATATCTGCTGTATGTTACCCAATGTACTAGGTGCTGGAAATAGAACCTTAAATTATCCCACTTAAAGTCTCAGGGTGTTAGTCATCTTCAGAACACATAAACATTTACCATGAGAGGTAGACTTTTTTTTTTCTAATGTAACACAAGAGAATACATTCAGAGAAGATTTAAGTGGGAAACTCAAACTCCACCATCAGATCCAATAAGTTGGAGAGACCAAATATAAATTAATGAAGCAACCAGTATGGGTTACAAAAGAGTATTTTACAAGTAACACAATATGCACATTCTTTATATACATGAGCTGAGTTGTCAGTTGTTGTATAATGCCTTAGTTAAGGTGGTCAGAGTAGGCTATGTAGTCAGATCACTCTGGAAGAAAAGGTTGGCACAGATTTGACAGAATTTTTCAGGAAGATGGACAGCATGAAAAACAATGAACATTAAAAAGCCAAAGATTTATTTTAAATGGAAAAACACTGAGTGTTGCTGGCCTTTGTATCTTGGGTCTTTATAACTCTGCTTGTGAAAGGCTTTTATGAATATTGAATGACTCTTGGAAACATGAGCCAAAATATAATATATAAAACTTATGCTCAGAGGATTATTTCCATATTTTACTGAAAAAGTAAAATGAGGAGAGAGATCCAGGATGGCCGCGTAGCGGCAGCTCAGGACTGTAGCTCCCAGTGAAAGCACAGAGAGCAAGTGAATGCTGCAATTGCAGACGAATTTTTGATGCCCACAGACTGGGAGATTCCCAGCGAAGGAGCTACACGGGTCGCCAGCGCGACTCTTTTGGCCGGCGCGGCACTTCTCGGTGCGGAGTGTACGGGACTGAGTGCACTTTTAGTCGGGCTCGGACGGTCCCATCCCCACAAGGAGAACAGCAATTGGAAGCGCTGAGGACTGAGAACAAGCACAGCTGAACCTGGGAAGTCCCAGCTCTGTAGGGAAGGGGCGCTCCCCGAAGGAAAAATAAGAAACAGAAAAAACTTCATCACCAAAAAGCCGGACATCCACTCAGAGACCCAATCTGAAAGTTGGCAATTACAAAGACGACAGGTGGATAAATCCACAACAATGGGAAGAAACCAGTGCAAAAAGGCTGAGAACACCCGAAAGCAGAATGCCTCTCCTCCTACAGGGGATCGCAGCTCCCCATCAGCAAGAGAACAAGGCTTGACGGAGGATGAGTGTGATGAACTCACAGAATCAGACTTCAGAAGGTGGATAATAAGAAACTTCTGTGAGCTAAAAGAATATGTTCTAACCCAATGCAAAGAAACTAAGAACCTTGAAA
>CAUYQU010053805.1:0-43457 GCA_963574635.1 Cheracebus regulus | reverse complement strand
TAGAAATAAGAATTTGGTTTTCTGTTCACCACATGTTCTCACTCATAAGTGGGTGTTGAACAATGAGAACACATGGACAAAGGAAGGGGAACATCACATACTGGGCCTGTTAGGGGGCAGAGGGGACTAGGAGAGAGATAGAAGGGAGAGGGGGAATTGGGGAGGGATAGCATTAGGAGAAATACCTAATGTAAATGACGGGGGAATGGATACAGCAAACTACCATGGCGTGTGTACAACTATGTAACAAACCTGCACAGTCTGCATATGTACCCTACCCCAGAACTTAAAGTCTAATTTTAAAATATATTTCATTGCTTTCTTAATTAAATGTATCCCTCTGAATAAAAGAAAAAGACATACAAGTAACTATAAAAATAATAGGCTGGGTGCCATGGCTCACACCTGCAATCCAAGCACCTCGGTAGGCTAAGGAAAGTGGATTGCTTGAGCCCAGGAGTTCAAGACCAGCCTGGGCAACATAGAAAACCACATCTCTACAAAATATATAAAAATTAGCAGGGTGTGGTGGTGCATACCTGTAGTCCCAGCTACTTGGGAAGCTGAGGGATGTGGGGAGGATCACCCAAGCCTGAGAATTCAAGGCTGTGGTGAGCTGTGATCATGCCACTGCACTCCAGCCTAGGCAATACAGTGAGACCGTGTTTCAAAAAAAAAAAAAACAAAAAACAAAAAACAAAAAAACTCAAACGATATATAAGCATTTCAGTTATTCACAATTGCGACAACTCTTAATGCTGTCACTAAATGTCCTTCACTAGGAGCTTCTTCACAGATGAGGTAGAATGACTTATATGTAATTTCTGGAATGTTATCTTAATTTCTCCCTTTTCTCTCCCACTCAAGAAAGTAAATCTGAAATGAGGTAAGAATAATGTGATTATGGCGATACTTTGAACAAGCTCTGACTTCTAAAGACAACAGACATCATTTGTAAATAGCCATAGCGTATTGTAAGTAACACATCTCAGACTGTGCTTGTTATACTGAGAGGGAGGCTGCTGCTTCCAGGGATGCTTGGGAGTGATGGATCTTCAGTCAGCTCTTGCTAATTTTGCTTTCAAATTTCTCTGGATATAATTACTTAGTTTGCTTAATTATAGCATAGCTTTATTTGCTACCATTTAGGAGTAACTATCAGGTGGAGAACATTTTTCCCTCTTCTTCAACATATCCATGTTAAAGAGCTTCCACAAACCTAACAAACCTGGTCTCTTTCTGCATCAGTGACTCCTCCCTGAAACAAATGACTTACCTGATGGGAGGTGAAGACGGGACAGCCTTGTGGATCTCACCCCTTTTAGGATCCTCCCTGGGATCTGACTGTGGGGAGCTCTGTCACTGGGAAAGGGTCACTGTTTGCCAGCTGCTCATGACTGAATAGGTTTTTCTGCTTAACGCTTTGGTGTTATATTAGAAGCTTATTGTTGCATTACACCTAAAGGCTGTTCTCCAAATAGCTTGTCAGTAATGAAGCTGATGTTTTGATCTTCATCTTTCTCCTTCCTTTGGCTCTCTCAATTGGTTCTATGCTTGAGTGAGGAGAAGGAAGGATGCAAAGTATTACAGTAGCTAAAAAAAAAAAAAAAGTTTTTAAAGGCCAAATGATAAGCCATATGCTAAAATACTAAATGACCAGAAAGTCCAGAAAATGAGGAATAGTGGTTCTATACAATTTCTGGCTAATGTAAGATTTAAAATTTCCTTCTAAAATTCAATGAATCATTCTAAAATATGTATGAGTTCACCACTGATAGGCAGTTTTTTGTTTTCTTCTCCTTCTCACTTCCTCCTCCTGCAGACAGAGTGGGACAAAGGATAAACAACTTTTTGCATAATGGCCCGCAGGAGATGCCCACAATATGATTAATCCACGCAGTGCAGCCAGTCTGTTTACTTTGCATCCATCACACCCTGAGAATGGACAGTGTAAGAACCTCTGTCCTTTCTCCCCTTCCCCTCTGCCTCTATCACAAGATCATAGCATTAGAATGAAGACTGGTGTCCCTTAGCAGGAGACACAGTGGATTAAACGGACTGATGACCAATATACCAGAGGTCCTGGGTCTTCAAGCTGTTTAAAAGTAGCTGGAGTCCAAAGTCAAAAACTGTTTCCTGCATTTTTCCAGGCTCTTGTTTTGTGCTCCATCATGTTATGTCTATATAGGACATGGACTATATTGTATTCTCTTTTCCATGATTAAGTAGGTAAAGTATTGGAGTTATAGTGGCTTATTCTTTGATTGATGACTCAGGATCTTGTAATGATTCAAGGTCATCAACAAGACTACCCATGATTATCTGACAACAATATAACTGGCAGAGGTGATATTAACTCAAAGCAGAAAGCATGCACTGACAGGTATGAGTGTACTCTGAGTACATTTTCATAGCCACAGTATTAGTTTTCTGTTGCTTTAACAAATCAGCACAAGTCTAGCAGCTTGAAACAACACAAATCTACTATCTTACAATTCTGGCCTCTCACTGGGCTAAAATCAAGATATGGACCGGGTTGCAATCCTTTCTGGAGGCTCCATGGGAGAGTCTGTTTTCTTGCCTTTTGCAGCTTCTAGAGACCACTTGTGTTCCTTAGCTTTTCCTCTGTCTTCCAAGCTAGCAGTGGTGGGTGGAGCCTTTCACACACTGCATCACTCTGACCCTGACTCTCCTGCCTGCTTCTTTTGCTTAGAAGGACCCTTGTGATTACACTGGGCCCACCCTGATACTCCAGAATAATCTCCGTTTCAAGGTCTTTAGCTTAAGCACATCTGCAAAGTCCCTTTTGCCATGCAATGGAACATAGTTCATAGGTTCCAGGGTTTGAGACATGGATGTCTTTTGGGGAGCATTATTTTGCCCACCACAGCCACTATCAACAGAATGGGATTGTTATAGAAGATCTGGGTCACTGATGGTAAAGTAGTCAGAGATGAAAAACACTGTCTTTCATAGTAGGTGACCAGAAATATATATGTATAGATATATATAGATGTCTCTCTGTATAGATAAATGCGTGTGTATCTATCTATCTATCTATCTATCTATCTATCTATCTATCTATCTGTCTATCTATCCGTCTGTCTATCTATCAATATATATTTTTTTGAGACAGAGTCTCACTCTGTTGCCTAGGCTGGAATGCAGTGGCGTGATCTTAGCTCACTGCAACCCTCCTGGGTTCAAGCAATTCTCTGCCTCAGTCTCTGGAGTAGCTGGGATTACAGGCACCTGCCACCATGCCCGGCTAATTTTTGTATTTTTAGTAGAGATGGGGTTTCACCATGTTGGCCAGGCTGGTCTCGAACTCCTGACCTCATGGTCCTCCTGCCTTGGCCTCCCAAAGTTCTGGGATTACAGGTGTGAGCCACCACACCCGGCCCAGAAATATATTTTAAAAATACTTTCTATATATGGATTTTCTTGTCACTTATTTATTTTTCTTCTAAAAAATATAGTTGTCTTGGATTTTTACTTTCTGTGCTGTATATTTACATTATAGTTCCAAAAATATGCTTAGTAAAACATTTTACCCTTGAAGGCAGGAGGATGAAAGTAGAGGTGAGAGATTTCTTCTTCTTTTTTTAATTTTAGATGGAGCCTTGCTCTGTCACCCAGGCTGGAGTGCAGTGGCGTGAACGCGCCTCACTGCAACCTCCGCCTCCTGGGTTCAAGCAATTCTCCTGCCTCAGCCTCCCAAGTAGCTGGGATTACAGGTTCCTGCCACCATGCCCAGCTAATCTTTGTGTTTTTAGTAGAGATAGGGTTTCACCATGTTAGCCAGGCTGGTCTTGACCTCCTAACCTCGTGATCCACCTGCCTTGGGCTCCCAAAGTGCTGGAATTATAGGCAAGATATTTCTTCTTTTCTTTCTTACTTCTCTCCTTCTCACATTCCCTTCTCCATTCCTTCTTTCCTGCTTCTCTCTTTTTTACAAGTATTTATCTGATGCCAACCATGTGCCACGCACTGCATGAGTTACACTGTGCAGATACAGAGATGAAGATGTAATTTCCACTCTTAAAAAACTCACAGTTTATTGAGGTAGGCAGACATGGAAATAGCTGATTATTATGAACAGAGAGATAAAGGCTATGCCAGGCATCCATAGGGTGCAAGCGAGGGGAGAGGGAGAGAGGGTGGTTCCTAGATCACTTGGCCTATTAGGGCAGGCCTCTAAGAAGAGGAGTTACTGTGTTAGTTACATCTTGAAGGACACAGATGTTATTTAGGCAGATAAGGTTGGTGATGGGGGGAGGGGGAAGATTGTGGGAGGCCTGCAGATAAAGTACTCGCAGGAAAAGGCATAATGTTTTTGCTTGTTTGTGCATGAGGATGGGAGACCCACAGTCTGGAAGAGGCAATGCGGAGCCCGAGATTGGCTGTCCCATCTTGTCTGGCAGTACTGGGGTATGGGAGGATGTGGAATCTCCAGAAAGGGGTGCAGGAAGCATGTTTGCCAGGAGGTAATCTAAGTTTAAAGAACCAGTTAAGGCAGCAGTTCTTTAGACTGGGGACACTCTGAAAACACCTAGGGATATTAAACAAACAAAACCAAAACAACAGAACAACCATTCGAGGGCTAGACCAAGGCTAACTAAATCAGATTCTGCAGGGGCCAGGTTCAGGCTTTTTTTTTTTTTTTTTTTTTTTTTTTTTTTTAAGTTTTAAGGTGCTTTTAATGTGCAACCAGGATTGAGAATCACTGAGCTAAGACAGAGCAAAATATTTGAAGGTGTTGGGGAGTTTTAAAATTTTTTCTCAAACACAGGGGAAAGGGTTAAGACGGAGGGAAAAGAAGAAGGATAGGAGGTGAGCAGATGCGAGGGTGGATGAGTGGAAGCATGGCCTCTGCGAGCGGCACATGTTCTCTGATCACGGACTCCCAGCACTGAGACTTGAAGAGAAGTAGACTTTGCTGTAAACTTGTTTCCATGCTAACATTATAGACTGAAGCAATCTGAAAAATTCTTTCAGCATGTGACAAGAAAGAGATCTAGAAGAACTGAGAAGGGCTAACTGAGGAGGGAGGAACCAGGCTGGTGTCCTCTTTGCTGGGGAGACCAGTTTAGCTTTTGCCTGTCTTATATTTCCATGCTTGGAAATGAAACAACAAACAATGTTCCATGATCCCCTTTCCCAACTTGTTGACAGTTTTCTGGCCTCGGTCATTTCTCTTTGATTTCCCTCTCTTGCTGCATTCCTAAGGCTGATACTCATAACCTCGCCAGTTCAGAGCCCTCTCTCCCACACCTGAGTCACCTGTGTCCTGCTTTGGGGTCATTGTTCTCAGGTGACCTGAGAGAGAGAGAGAGAGAGAGAGAGAGATTACATTAGCTTTGTGCAGAGTAAGAACATCATAATAAAGGAATTAGCCTTGAGAGTAGGTTGAAGGTCGTCAAATCCTGGATGAGGTTCCAGAGAAGTCTGACGTTCTTTAGCAGAAACAGAAAATGTACTGGGACAACAGAGAAAGAAAAACTCTAATTTTGTTTCAAGCTCTCATTCACTTATTTTAGTAAAACATCGATGAACTAAAAAGCAGTTGAACCCTCCTGAATGAATACATCTCTCGCTAAGTGGATTTCTATCTTACCATGCTGACAATGTCCTTGTTCAGTACGTGGCATTGGCATCCAAGTTGCCCAGGATCACATGCCTGCCAAGTGTGGAGCCAGCAGGTAAACGAGGCCTGTCAGACATCTAAGCTGGAGCTCTTAATCACTGTACTACACTGCTTCCCATTCGTTGGCCCCAAAGGGAGGATGTTCTAAGCAGGCAGAAAAGAACAAATAATAACAGTGAGGCATGAAATCACAAGCTACATTCAAGAACTAGGGAAAAATTATTTTGCTAAGAATAAAGACATTGCATGTAAGAGACATGGTTAGAAAGGTATGGTGGGCTCAATTTATAATGTCTTAATTGTAGTCTAAGGTATTAAAATTATTCTATAGGTATTTGAGAATCACCAAGAATTGAAAGCGTGTATGTAATTGGCGTAAAGTGGTGTTTTGAGAGGGTCAATGTGGAGCAGGTGCAGCAGGGAGTGGAAGAAATGAGGCTGGAGAGTCCAGCAGTGCTATTGAGCAGCGGCCCGGGAGGGCAAAATAGAGGCCTGTACTGGAGGCAATGGCAACGAGAAGGAGGAATCATCTCTGAAAGAACTGGTGAGGTGTGATGATTGACTTACTGCTTGAAACTAAAAAGAAGGAAGGCTCTCATAAAATGCTCACATGTACTGAGCACTGACGATGTGTCTAGACACTGTTCTACATACTTTCCAGGTATCAGTCGATTCTCACAACAACCCTATGATACAGTTACTATCATTAGCATCTCCTGTTCCCAGGTGAGGAAACTAAGTGGGCCTCAGCTCACAGTTCACATAGCTGAGGCCCGCTATGTGATAGTTAGTTGCAGAGCTGGGATGCAGAGCCAAGCACCTTGGTTGCAGGCCCTCTGCTCTTTAATCTCAGACATCCTGCTTCTCCCTGGGCCCTTAGGTATGTGGTGCTCTACCCGTGCTTAATCACTGTGTCTTTTTCATCTCCACAGGCTTCAAGGCAAGCAGGGAGCACTTCTGCCTCAGAAGTAAATGTGAGGTGTAAATGCAAATGTGTAAATGTGGCTGTTGTCAACAAGTAAGTGTCAGAAACAAGACTTGAACCCAAATCTTCTAACTCCGTCTCCAGTGCCCTGGCCAAACCTTCACGCTCAAGACTACAGGGAAAAAAGAAAAAGAAAAAAGAAAGCTTCATGAACCCAAATAGTACACTGAAGGCAATGGAAAAGATATGATTTTAGGATTTAGGATGGAAAATCTGATTTTAAGCAACTTCAGGAGTATGCTTTTCTTTATGTTCAGTGGAATCCCTGAGGCTGTGGTCTATATAAAGGGAAAATAATTTATTTTCTCAACAAAAGAGAAGATTCTCACAGCCATCATGTTGGTTTACATTCTAGACAAGTCAGAAGGAAACCCACACCTTTAGCTAGAAGGAAAGGATGATTGATTTTAAATTGAGAAGAAAGGATTTAAGGAAGGGAGCCTACCTCAGAGAATCCTAATACGGTTTTAAAAGTATGTATCTTCTTCAGTCATCCTGCAATGCCCTTTTAAGCTGGTTTACACATAAAGAAACCAGAAAGACAAATATATCAGACATCATAAAATTAGAGGCTAATAAGCATAGTAAGAAAATTATGTTCATTGCAAAACAGCCAACTAGAAACCAGGGAATGCCAAGTGTCTTTTTTAAAGTACATGGGAACATTTTCCAGTCTAAGTGATAGAATAAAGTCCTGCCTTGGTTATACTCAAATAACAAAATCCAGTATTGAATTTAGTAAAATCTAGAGGTCTAAATCCACTGTCTCTCCATGGCCTGATGAAAGAAAAGAATTCTCTAAGAAACTCACTCCAAAGACATTCATGCCGAGGCTAGTTCCCAACATTCTTGTGCTGAGTTCTGTTTTAAGACCATCTTTCAATGTAATACAGTCTTTCTCTTGGTTTTCCAGTCTCTCTGGGCAAAGCTGTGCTGCTAGAGCAGAGACCTCTTAGAGGAATGCTGGGCTGAGTGAGGTCAATTCACTTAGAGTGTGCTGGAGGCTGCCATCTGGGGACATAATCTCTCTGGTCTATTGTTTCCTGAAATCACCATTTTTGATTAACATCTGCAAAGTGCTTTCTACTTTCCAAAACGTTAAGAGGTGACCAATTGAAAGAATAATACTATACCCTGTAGTAAGCCTTGTCAGGTTCCCTGATGAGGCCCCATCTCCTCTCTCTTGTATAAAAATGTATTATTATTATTATTTTTCACAAAGAAGAGTTTAGGGGACATCTGCTTACATGAGTCTGTCTAGGATCCACAGAATAGTGTAACCAAGAATCTCAGGACAATAGAACACCCTAGAAGTGCTTATTTTTTTCCCCCAGCTATACAGATGAGGCAAGTTGTGATATAATTGAGGACTCTAAAATAACACTGTGGTTCTTCTCTGAATGGTGTTTCCAACAGAGCGGTTTTGAGAAATGTCTTGCCTTCAGGGCATTTTATCTTCACTATTGAGAATCTCATCACCTTGAAGAAGTCAAGACCATATAACACAAATAATTTTTAAAACACAATTTCCTTCCATTTCCTTAATAATCCTTTGATATAAGCAGGCTAGCCCTACTGCTTTACAGGTGAAATTTGGAGAAATTAAGCTCCTTACTTCAAAGATGCATATCCCAGGAATGTGATAAAACTGAGCCTAGAGCTAGGTTTCTTTACACTGCATGGGCTGCTGGAATCAAAGCACGTACCTACCTCTGCAGCCTTAGTGGAGTTGGTGGTTTTCAGGTGGTTTTTAGTAGTGTTTGTTAGAAAGTCTCTTTGGAGTTCTGCAGGTCCTTCATTCGTGTAAGAATCTGTGATATGCACCCAGTACTTAGGAAAATACTGACTTACATGCCTCACTGAGACTCATGAACTATTTCCTTTTCGAAATGCTCTTCTTCTCCTACCTGTCACCTCATTATTTGGTGTCCACTTTGCCATCTAAATCAACTGCAATTTTAACAAAAAGAAAAAAAACTATTATAAAAAGGATTGTGGAAGTAGTCAAAATTGGCCTATTTCCTGCGTGGGCCTCTCCTCTGCCTGCTCACCTCCACTACAGATCCTACTCCTAACAACCCAGATCACCCACTTAACACTTAAATTTCTCTATCTTTTCTCTCTTCACTCAGTAGGATTTTAAGGCACTGAGAGATAAAAACAGATTATGGAGATGAGCTCAAATTCTGGATCTGCCACTGATGTTTAAGCTGCATGTCTTTGTGCATACCCATCCTCCATCAGTGCTTTCTCTACTTTTGGGAAATTCTCTAATAGAAGACAGGGCCTAAAATTCCTAGAATGATAGGAAATAGGAGCTCCCGAGGGAACTCCTTAGTCATTATTATATTCCTAGTGCTTGCACAATTACTTATACCTACTGGTGTTCAAAAAGTAATTCTGAATGAATGAATAGGGCCCTCCCAGAGCAGCTGGCCAGCCACATCTCAATCTGTCACATTGCAGGGAACTGCAGGGAACAAACATTTGTGAATGCTGTTGTGCGGGTGCTTTATAGATGTAATCTCATTTAATCCTCATAATAGCTCTATGAAGTAGGTTTTATGAGTGCTGTGCTCCAGTGAGGGAAGTGAGGATCACAGATAGAAATGAAAGAATGTGCTCAAGTCCTGTGGTCAGTTATAGGACTGGAATTGGAACTTCATTCTGCCCACCTTCGGAGTGCATGTTTTCTGATACACTGAGCTACTCCTGAAGGACATAGGTATTGTCTCTAGAAATCACCTCATTTTATTCCACTCTCCTCCACCCATTGAGAAGGAATGTTGAATACCACCATATTAAAATATTTAAATATTTTCTTTTGGGCTCAGTTCAAAGTTTTCTTTTTTTTTTCCCTTGGCTGTTTGTCTACTTTCTCACCTATGATGTAAGTATTTCACAAAACGCTTCTTAAGTTAAAACCCAATATAACAATATCAGGAGCAAATTTAGAGAAAAGATGTCACATGACTTAAGACAGTTATATTTAGCAATATTTATAATACCATAAAAATATTTTTGTGGAATATCTCTCACTACAGAAGTTTTTGAAATGCTTAATAAAGAGTTGAGGTTATTACTGACTTTCTAGCATGCAAGCATCCTCCACCTTTTGTAACTGTTAGTCCCCTCCATGGTTTAGTAACTCCGTGGCTAAGCTGAGTCCACTGTTCATCCAGACCCTCAGACATCCTCAGGTGTTAGATCTGCCACAGGAAGCAATGAGATGTGAGATGTGTTGGCTTTCTGACTGAAGATGCCTTGTGCCACACCGAAATTTAACTAGTCCAATATTACTTAACCATGCATACTTTAGAATATCAATAAAGATTCTAAATGGGTGCATAAATCCAGGAACAGGAACGAGCAACCTAAAGCTCTGGAGGTATTTTCATGACAAAATGTTAGAGGCTAAATGTTAAGACATTTACTTAATTTTGCTTCATATTATACATGTTTTGTCTTCTCCACTAGACATAAGTGACTTGATAAAAAAAGAATGCTTTTCTGTTTCCCCACTGCTCTTATCAAAGTGCCTTTTAAAAAACATTTTTCCAACAAACAAGTATTTTTCCTATTTATTTTCCTATTTCTTATACCTCGCTAAATGCTTCATTTTGGCCCTCATCAGCAGTGTGAAGAAGGTATTTTTTTCCTTAAATTAGTGGTTTCATGGTTATACCTATTATTATATTTATCTTTTCCAATTTCTTACATTCCTATTTTAAAATTTCTATTTCCTCTTTCTTATGGAAAATGGGATAACTCTTTTATCTTTCCTAAGTAGCCAACATAAACTCATATTTTTCTTAATTGATTTCTGTAGAATCCACTAGCCTGTTAGAACCAAGGTAATTCTTCTACTTAGAGTAATAAGATGAAGTTCTAGAAGGAAAAGATACTACGTGTATCTCAATTTTCTTAGCTATGATATAAATAAAAAATAAACATGGACTCATGATGCCCTGAATTAATAGAATAATAATTTCCTGGAGACCAGGGGAAAGTGTTCTTTAGGGGAGATGAACACTATCTTCTTGGAGCAGTGTAAGTGATGGCCATGGTCCTTAGACACAATAATCTTTGGTGATGAGATCACATCAATTTTTTTTTAACTGAGCAAAAATCACTAAAGTTGTTGAGTAATTCATGTAAACAAAGAGGAACAAATTATTGAGTACCTACTGTGAGCTAAACGCCTTGCTAAATGCTTCACTGTTTCTTTTTGGCCTCTCAGCAGCAATGTGAGAAAGAAATTATTTTCCTCAAATTAGTGGTTTCATGGTTATCCCTACAATTATGTTGACTCATTTATATTCTGATATACGTCCTTGAATAAGAAAAAAATAGGGTAGGGCTCCAGGTTTTCCATAGGAGGTTATCCAGAAGTTCCAACACTCACGTGGGATTGTGCCTGCCATGGGAATGGCATCTATGTATACCTTGGTAGAAAGGAAAAAAAATTGAGAATGGCTGGACTGTAACTTGAAATTTTGTCACCTTGGGCAGAATATCCTATCACTGGGTAAATAATAGGTGGCTCATTCATACATATTTTTATTTTTAAAGTTGTATATTAACTTAAGGTACACTAAAAAAAGTGAACGGCACATCCTCAAGTTATAATTTCTCACATGCTATGACTTAAGACAAGTATAGACAAAAACTCAGGATGATTTACTTACAGACAATGTAAAGGCAAATATTAAGTAATTAATGGTGATATGAAAGGATGATATGCAGATATGACAAAACCTGGAGGTGATATGTGATCGACTAGCATTCAGAAAACCAGGGTGGTGCCTGGCCTGAGGTCTGGAGCTCTGTGTCAATCTTTATTGAATAGCATTCACTCACCTTCTAGAACCCAAAGAATCTTCTCTGGGGTGACTTTAGGCACTCTAGATTGGAGTGTTTAAGAGTGGAATAGAAGAGGCAGATCCAAGATGGCTGAATAGGAACAGATCTGGAGTGCAGTTCACAGTGAGAACAATGCAGAAGGTGAGTGATCACTGCATTTCCAAACGAGTTATTACTGCCCACAGACCAGGAGATTTCCAGGCTGAAAAGCACCACAAGTTTCCAGCGTGGCTGTTTCAGCCAGTGCAGCGGGTCTCAGCACAAAAACTCACACAAATCTGGGTGGCCATTTCAACTGGTGCCTGGAATGCCTGGGAGACAGAGCCGTCCATTCAACAGAAAAAAAGGGGGCTGAAACAGGGAGCAAGGTGATCTGGCTTAGCACCCACAAAGACAAGCAATCTGAAACGCTCTGGATTGAGAGCTTCACAGCAAGTGCAACTGGACCCAGAATAGTCCAGAACTGTTGGGGGAAGGGATTCCACCATTACCGAGGCAGTCAACCACTACCGAGGCAGTCCGCCATTACTGAGGCAGTCTGCCATTACTGAGGCAGTTAGGCATTACTTAGGCAGTCTACCATTATAGAGGCAGTCCACAACTACGGAGGCAGACCGCCATTACCAAGGCAGTTGTAACTATAACTCTATAAGCAAAACTGCAAGGACGTTCACACAGCAGCTGGGCAGAGCCCATGGCAGCCCAGCAATGCCTCTGCTAGCAGACTGTGACTAGGCTACCTCCTAGCTAGGCAGGGCATCTCTGAAACAGCATGCCAGAAACTTACAAATAAAGCTCCACCTTTCCAGGACAGAGTACCTGGGAAAAAAAGGCAGTTATCAGTTCTGATGCAGCAAACTTAAACGTACCTGCCAGGCAGCTCTGAATAGAGCAACGGAGCTCACAGCTCAGCACTTGAGCTCCTATAAGGGTCAGACTGTTTCCTCAAGCAGATCCCTGATCCCCATATATCCAAAGAGACACCTCAGAAAGTAGAGCTCAGGCTGACATCTGGCGGGTATCCTTCTAGAATGAAGATAATAGAAGAAGAAACTGGCGGCAACCATTACTGTTCTGCAGCCACTGCAGGTAATCCCTAGGCAAGCAGGGTCTGGAGTGGACCTCCAGCAGTCCTACAGCCTTCCAGCAGTCCTACAGCAGAGGGGCCTGACTGTTAGAAGGAAAACTAAAAAACAGAAAGAAATAACTTCATCAGCAACAAAAAGGATGCCCACTCAGAGACCCCATCTGAAAGTCACCAACTGCAAAGACCACAGGTAGATAAATCCACAAAGATGGGAAGAAACCAGCCCAAAAAGGATGAAAACACCAAAACCCAGAACACCTCTCCTCCTCCAAGGGATCACAGCCCCTCACCAGCAAGGGAATAAAGCTGGATGGAGAATGAGTCTGATGAATTGACAGAAACAGGCTTTAGAAGGTGAGTAATAACAAACTTCTTTGAGCTAAAAGAACATGTTCTAACACAATGCAAAGAAACTAGGAGACTTAAAAAAAGATTTGATGAAATGCTAACAAGAATAAACAGAGAATAATATAAATTACCAAACGGAGCTGAAAAACACAACAAGAGAACTTCGCAAAGCATACACAAGTTTCAATAGCCACATTGACCAAGCAGAAGAAAGGATATCAGAGATTGAAGATCAACTCAATGAAATAAAACAAGAAGGTAAGATTAGAGGAAAAAAAGTGAAAAGAAATGAACAAAGCCTCCAAGAAATATGGGATTATGTGAAAAGACTTAATCTACATTTGATAGGTGTACCTGAATGTGATGGGGACAATGAATCCAAGCTGGAAAACACTCTTCAGGATATTATTCAGGAGAACTTCGCCAACCTAGAAAGGCAGGCCAACATTCAAGTCCAGGAATTACAGAGAACACCACAAAAATATTCCTCAAGAAGAGCAACCCCAAGGCACATAATCATCAGATTCACCAGGGTTGAAATGAAAGAAAAAATGCTAAGGGTAGCCAGAGAGAAAGATCGGTTTACCCACAAAGAGAAGCCTATTAGACTCACAGCAGATCTCTCGGCAGAAACCCTACAAGCCAGAAGAGGGTGGGGCTAATATTCAACATCTTTAAAGAAAAGAACTTTCAACCTAGAATTTCATATCCAGCCAAACTAAGCTTCATAAGCAAAGGAGAAATAAAATCCTTTATGAACAAGCAATTGCTGATGGATTTCATCACCACCAGGCCTACCTTACAAGAGTTCCTGAAAGAAGCACTAAACATAGAAAGGAACAACCAGTATCAACCACTCCAAAAACATACCAAATGGTAAAGACCATTGACAATGAATAAACTGCATCAACTAATGGGCAAAACAAGCAGCTAGCATCAAAATGGCAAGATCAAATTCACACATAACAATATTAACCATAAAACTAAATGGGCTAAATGCCCCCAAAAAGACACAGACTGGCAAATTGGATAAATAGTCAAAACTCATTGGTGTACTGTATTCAGGAAACCCATCTCACATGCAAGGACACACATAGGCTCAAAATAAAGGGATGGAGGAATATTTACCAAGCAAATGGAGAGCAAAATAAAGCAGGAGTCACAATCTTAATCTCTGATAAAATAGACTTTAAACCAACAAAGATAAAAAGAGACAAAGAAGGGCATTATGTAATGGTAAAAGGATCAATGCAACAAGAAGAACTAACGATCCTAAATATATACACACCCAATACAGGAGCACCTAGATACGTAAAGCAAGTTCTTAGTGACCTAACAAAGAGATTTAGACTCCTGTACAATAACAGTGGGAAACTTTAACACTCCACTGTCAATATTAGACAGATCAACAAGACAGAATATTAACAAGGATATCCAGGACTCGAACTCAGATTTGGACCAAACAAACCTAACAGACATATACAGAACTCTCCACCCCAAATCCACAGACTATACATTCTTCTTAGCACCACATCATACCTACTCTAAAATTGACCACATAATTGGAAGTAAAGCCCTTCTCAGCAAATGCAAAAGAACAGAAATCATAACAAACCATCTCTCAGACCACAGTGCAATCAAGTTAGAACTCAGGATTAAGAACCTAACTCAGAACTGCACAGCTTCATGGAAACTGAACAACTGGCTCTTGAATGCTGAGTGGATAAGCAATGAAATGAAGGCAGAAATAAAGATGTTCTTCGAAACCAACGAGAATGAAGACACAACGTACCAGAATCTCTGGGACACATTTAAAGCAGTATCTAGAGGAAAATTTATAGCAATAAATGCCCACATGAGAAGCAAGGAAATATCTAAAATCGGCACCCTATCATCAAAATGGAAAGAGTTAGAGGAGCAAGATCAAAAACTCAAAGGCTAGCAGAAGACAAGAAATAACTAAGATCAGAGCAGAACTGAAGGAGATAGAGACATAAAAAACCCTTCATATATCAAAACCAGGACCTGGTTTTTGAAAAGATCAACAAAATAGACAGACCGCTAGCCAGATTAATAAAAAAGAAAAGCAAGAAGAATCAAGTAGATGCAATAAAAAACAGTAAAGGGGATATCACCACTGATTCCACAGAACTACAAACTACCATCAGAGATTACTACAAACAGCTCTATGCACACAAACCAGTAAACCTAGAAGAAACTGATAAATTCCCAGACACTTGCATCCTCCCAAGCCTAAACCAGGAAGAGGTTGAAATGCTGAATAGACCAATAACAAGGGCTGAAGTTGAGGCAGCAATTAATAGCCCACCAACTAAAAAAAGTCCAGGTCCAGATGGGTTCACAGCCAAATTCTACCAGACATACAAAGAAGAGTTGGTACCACTCCTTCTGAAACGATTCCAAACAATCCAAAAAGAGGGAATCCTACCCAAACCATTTTATGAGACCACCATCAACTTGATACCAAAACCTGGCAGAGACTCAACAAGAAAAGAAAACTTCAGGCCAATATCTATGATGAATGTAGATTCAAATATTTTCAATAAAACACTGGCAAACCAATTGCAACAGCACATCAAAAAGCTTATCCATCACGATCAAGTAGGCTTCATCCTGGGGATGCAAGGCTGGTTCAACATACTCAAGTCTATAAACATAATCCACCATATAAACAGAACCAAAGACAAAAACCAAAAGATTATCTCAATAGATGCAGAGAAGGCCTTTGACAAAATTCAACACCCCTTTATGCTAAAAACTCTCAATAAGCTAGGTATCGAGGGAACGTATCTCAAAATAATAACAGCCATTTACGACAAACCCACAGCCAATATCATACTGAATGGGCAAAAACTGGAAGCATTCCCTTTGAAATCTGGCACTAGACAAGGATGACCTCTCTCACCACTCCTATTCAATATAGTATTGGAAGTTCTAGCCAGAGCAATCAGGCGAGAAAAAGAAATAAACAGTATTCAATTAGGAAAGGAGGAAGTCAATTTGTCTCTATTTGCAGATGGCATGATTATATATTTAGAAGACCCCATTGTCACAGCCCCAAATCGCCTAAAACTGATAAGCAACTTCAGCAAAGTCTCAGGACACAAAATCTATGTGCAGAAATCACAAGCATTCCTATACACCAATAAGAGACTTAAAGAGAGCCAAATCAAGAACAAGCTGCCATTCACAATTGCTACAAAGAGAATAAAATACTTAGGAATATACCCAAATAGGGATATAAAGGACCTCTTCAAGGAGAACTACAAACCACTGCTCAAGGAAATAAGAGAGGACACAAACAGATGGAAAAACATTCCACGCTCATGGTTGGGAGGAATCAATATCGTGAAAATGGCCATACTGCCCAAAGTAATTGATAGATTCAAGGCTATCCCCATTAAGCTTCCTATGACCCTCTTCACAGAACTGGGAAAAACCACTTTAAACTTCATATGGAACCAAAAGAGAGCCCACATATCCAAGACAGTGCTAAGCAAAAAGAACAAAGCTGGAGGCATCATGCTACCTGACTTCAAACTATACTATGAGGCTACAGTAATCAAAACAGCATGGTACCAGTACCAAAACAGAGATACAGACCAATGGAACAGAACAGAGGCCCCAGAGGCAACACCACACATGTACAACCATCTGATCTTTGACAAACCTGACAAAAACAAGCAATGGGGAAAGGATTCCCTGTTTCATAAATGGTATTGGGAAAACTGGCTAGCCATGTGCAGAAAGCAGAAACTGGACCCCTTCTTGACACCTTACACTAAAATTAACTCCAGATTGTTTAAAGACTTAAACATAAGATGTAATACCATAAAAACCCTAGAAGAAAACCTAGGCAAAACCATTCAGGACATAGGCATAGGCAAGGACTTCATGACTAAAACACCAAAAGCATTGGCAACAAAAGCCCAAATAGACAAGTGGTATCTAATGAAACTCCAGAGCTTCTGTACAGCAAAAGAAACAATCATTAGAGTGAATCGACAACCAACAGAATGGGAAAAAATTTTTGCAATCTACCCATCTGACAAAGGGCTAACATCCAGAATCTACAAAGAACTAAAACAGATTTACAAGAAAAAAAAACAAACAAACGAATTCAAAAGTGGGCAAAGGATATGAACACTTTTCAAAAGAAGACATTTATGAAGCCAACAAACATGAAAAAATGCTCATTATCACTGGTCATTAGAGAAATGCAAATCAAAACCACAATGAGATACCATCTCACGCCAGTTAGAATGGCGATCATTAAAAAATCTGGAGACAACAGATGTTGGAGAGGATGTAGAGAAATAGGAACACTTTCACACTGTTGGTGGGAGTGTAAATTAGTTCAACCATTGTGGAAGACAGTGTGGCGATTCCTCAAGGATCTAGAAATAGAAATTCCATTTGACCCAGCAATCCCATTACAAGGTATATATCCAAAGGATTATAAATTGTTCTATTATAAAGATACATGCACACATATGTTCATTGTGGCACTGTTTACAATAGCAAAGACCTGGAACCAACCCAAATGCCCATTGATGATAGACTGGACAGGGAAAATGTGGCACATATACACCATGGAATACTAGGCAGCCATAAAAAAAGATGAGTTCGTGTCCTTTGTAGGGACATGGATGAATCTGGAAACCATCATTTTCAGCAAACTGACACAAGAACAGAAAATCAAACACTGCATGCTGTCACTCACAGGTGGATCTTGAACAATGAGAACACATGGACACAGGGAGGTGAGCATCACACACTGGGATCTGTTGGGAGGGCTAAGGGAGAGACAGCAGGGGGTGGGGAGGTTGGGGAGAGATAACATGGGGAGAAATGCCAGATGTAGGTGAAGCGGGGATGGAGCCAGCAAAACACATTGCCATGTAGGTACCTATGCAACAATCCTGCATGATCTGCAAATGTACCCCAGAAGCTAAAGTGCAATTAAAAAAAAATATATATATATATATATATATATAAATTTTAAAAAAAGAATGGAATAAAATTGACTCTGAGTTAGACAATCAATACCCTAATATGTCAGTTCTCCCTTCTAAATATTGGCAGAGAACAAGTTTATTTTATAAATTTATATCTACCTATTTATCTATAGAGAGAGATGGGGGAAGAAAAAGGAAATAGGAATTGGATCATGCAATTTGGAGGCTGGGAAGTTCCGTGAACTGGTATCTGCAAGCTGGAGAAATAGGAGAGCTGGTGGTGTAACTTAGAACAGATCCAAAGGCCTGAGAACTAGGGGAGCAGATGGTATAACTCCCAGTGAGAGTCCAAGGACCTGAGAACTGGGGGCAGGGATGAAGCAGGGAAAGCAGGTGTTGGGGGAGCTGCTAGTGTAAGTCCTGAGGTCTGAAGACCCCAGAAACAGGAGCTGCAATGACCAAAGGCAGGAGAAGATGGTGCTCAGCTCAAACAGAGGGGGTGAATTCACCCTTCCTCCTCCTTTTTGTTCAATTTGGGCCCTCAACAGATTGGATGATGCCTACCTGCATTGGTGAGGGTGGATCTTCTTTACTCAGCCCATGGATTCAAACATTAATCTCTTCTGGAAACACCCTCATGGACACATCCAGAACTAATGTCTCACCAGTCATCTGGGCATCCCTTAGCCCAAAGTGAGACATAAATACCATTACATCAGTGAAACTCAAAGACTCTTAACAAGCAGCTTTCTGTGGAGGAGAGAGAAAACAATCTGTTTTTCTTTGATATTGCTGAGGCTTCCATGATGCATATTTTATTATATCGTAGTGGTTTTCTTTACTTCTCAGAATGGAAAATGATCCAGGGACAGTTTATCAAGTACTATCTATGTGCCAGAGAGTGCTGACCAGAGAAATGACAGAATTGTGCCCTGAAAAACTAAGTAAACCATTATCAAGGAGGTCTCGGGATACTGATGAGGGAGATGCACTGGATTTAAGAAGCTGATTTCAGACAGGTAAGCCCAGTCAGTAAAAAAGACTTCTAGAAAATCTCTGTATATTATACTGTGGTGAAGAGGGAATTGGATTGGAGAAAATTCAACACAGAATCTTAGTTGCATATGGATGGATGCATTCGTGAAAGCTCAGATATCCCAGGTATCCAGGTTTGCCCTTAAGCCACTACTAAAAGATAGTAGTTATTCTTATGTCTTAATATCTTCAGAGAGGGTGTTTCCACATTGTTCTCACAAGACTTATGCCCAGGCTATTTTCTAATGTCTATCCTAAATCCCTTCTACTGAAAGTTAAGCCCATCCTTTCTTGGGAAATGGCTGTCTGATGTTTCTTTCAATATCATGAATGACTGAAAAGAACTTCTTATGAATCTGCTATCCCTGTCCAACTACATTCCATTCCAAATTCTACTGTTCTCAGCCCCTCTGGTCATGAATGTTGTCATCCTGTTCTTTCCTTCTTGTATTTTTTTTCTACCCCCAGATAATCGCACCATTACTTTTAGTGTTTCCTTCCAACTGTATAAACATAAATCTCTTTTGACTTATCATCCCTTCTCCCATATTACAAATTTCTGAGGTTTCACATTCTCCCTTTTTGCATTTTTCATTCTTCAAATTTCTCTTCTCTTATAAATTCTAAATTTTAATTTTATTTAAAGTCCAAGTCTTTTCATCTTTTAGCTGGATTTAAATTCCTTCTTAGAATCAGTATTGCCTGTTTCATTCCAAGCCTCAGAGTGTATTTAGGCATTTTCATTTCTCGCTCTCCAGAGATATATCTTTGGGGTGAAGCTTGATGAGAGGAGTTTGCTTCGTGGAGGTCTGTAGAGACAGGCTGAGAAGGAAGTGAAAATGCTTTCATGTGGGTGTCCACTGCACTTGGTGCACCACATTAGGGGCACTTATTGGGAGGTACATACTTCTTAAGGGGCTCTCAGATTATTTCTTACCTCTGGACCAGAAGAAACATGAACAATGGTCACCTCTCATATGTATGTACCACTGTACATACAAGGCAAGGGAGCCGACAGGTTTAAATTGTGCTTTGCTGTGTTCTGAGGGTTACAGCTATGTTATTCAATGTGTGAGAATTTGAGGGAAAAAAAAATCATACCTCCAATGTTTTGAATGCTTTTCTGGGCTGTAATTTCCAGGACCTGCATCTTTAGGGGTGTACTACTGCTATTGCTAGGAGGGAGGGAGCAGATGGAAAATAAATATACTCAAGGGCTCAGAGGCTATTACTGAGGCTAGAGGCAGGTACTCAGGCAACAGGAAGTAAATACAGCAGAACAGTGGGAAAAAGATATTTATCTTTGGAGCTAGGGGATGATTAGTCCCAGGGCTTCTGCATGGGGCAGTCTTACAGGTGATTTGTAGTTCTAGTTATATAGCAATTGACTCTGAGCAGCTGCATCTTATAGACCTGAAAATAGCCCCAAAATGAGATTTCTGAGACCCCAGAGCTGCATACGGCAGAGCTGGTGACAGTAATGACACCTGGGCATTGGTGATATTGAACAGCTCTTTACAAGGCTCCATCCATGCCCATTGTTGGAAAGAACTTTATAACAACCCTGTGAGGGACAAGGGCAAATATCACTAAGACTCTGTTGTGCCGATGAAGAAACTGAGGCCGAAGAGCTTAAATAAATTGTCCAAAGCCATGTACTTAGTTTTAATGTTACCCCACGCTTCCCAGGGCACAACAGCTTCAGGGTAGAATTGGATCCTAATAACAGTTTCTAAGCAGTATTTCTTTTATTGCTATTCACCAACTTTTGGGAATTCCAGATCTAAAATTTCTTCAGAATAATAATGTTAATAATTGTAATTGCATTCAAAATTAGCTATTATTGTTTAAGCATTTACCACATGCTATTTAAACCTCACAGAAATCCTAACACCTCACAGTGTTATTGTTACCCTTACTTAAAATATTTTTTTAAAAGGTTCAGAGAAGTTTAATAATTTTCTGAGATAATACAGCTAGTGAGCAGCTGGTCTAAGATCATAACCACAGGATATAGTTCCAGAGTCATGTATTTGCATTAGGACATATTCAGGGACTCATTTAGAGAGTCCCCAGGGATGTCCCCGTGTGCTCATAAGCACAGCCCTCCTGGTGACAACAGCCTTTCCTCCTCTCCAGGGTGGTGGCACACCGGGGCTGCTCTGACTCTTGGCCTTGGTGGGTGTGGGTCTGGGGCTCTGTTCATGGTGGCTCTGGCTGCTTCATCTCTCTCCCCATTTCTATTCGCTGGTAAAGTGGCAGCAGCCACCTCAGTGAAGGAGGAGCCAGTGTAAACTACTTCTCTAAGAATCCCAGTCTGGTGCTCTGGTTTCTTACAGAGATGTCAGCAGTAAATACCTTTTTGACCTTTTATGTATCTCTTCTTCCTAAGAACTTGCGCATGAACCCAGATGGGCAGGGCAGAAGGGCATGCTCTTTGCTCTGTGCAAAATTGCTCTTCTCTTTCAACTGCCACTTATCTTTACACAAATCATGCTGCCCCTCATCTCTTTCATTCCTAAGCACATTCTCTCACCTTTCTCTCAAAAAGCGACATGTGCAAGAGGGACTGACCTCTCAGAATTAATATTTCCTTTGGACTCTTAAACTGGAAGACCCATTATCCCTGCTGTTACAGTAATTACTTGTTAGGCATGTGTTAGACCCTCTTCTACTAAGTGGAGGATGTGAGGTTTTTTTGAGGCAACACATCTTTGCATTTCCACGCACAGCAGAGTGATTGATATGTAGTTTATGACATGAATGAAAATATGAATGAGTGCATGTAGGTAAACAAGATTAAGTAGTGTAGTTTCTGTTGATTTTAGATTATATTTCTATCAGAATATTAAACCTTGACTTGTACTCATTTGAAAATAATTTATATTTTTATTAAAAAAGAATATTAAAATAAACCCAAATCATTTCTGCCACAGGGTATTTGTACTTTCTATTTCTTTTCACCAAATACTCTTCCCTGAATTTTGCACAGCCTCCTTTCTCATTTCATTTAAATCCAATGTAACCTTCTTATAGAGGCTGTCCATGATAGCTCCATTTAAAATATTATCTACTGAAGTTCTTTACTCCTTTATTCTGATCTGTGTTTATTAACAGAGCTATTCAATGTTTTCTTATGGTGGGTAAAATAAAATTCCATGAAGATTGAGATCCTTGTCTTATTTTGTGCTGTATCTCCAGGGCCTTGAATAGTCACTGACAGGTAGTGGTGATGGTGGCAGTGGCCCATCTGGAGCAGCTGCTGTGGGAATGCCAATGGCAGTAGGGAGCGGTGTGGCTGGGGCTGCACACTCCATGGAGCTGGCAGGGCCCAGGAACAAGCAGGAGCCCTGTCACCTACTGAGTTGATGGGGTGAGAGCCCTGTGGTCCTGAGCACAGCTGTAACTGCCCAGCCGTGGCTCCAGATCCAGGCGTTCCTGCACTCTAGGGATCCTGGGAAGCTCTCCATCTCCACAAACTCAGAAGTGCCCACTCCTGCTCCCTGTTCTCTCCCTGCTCCTTGTGCCCACTCTAATTTCAGAGCAATGTTGAAGCCAAGCCCAGGCATTGATGCAATCAGTCCTCACCCTGCCTTGCTCCTCTCTGAGACTTTGGGCACCAATGAGCTCAGGGAGGGAGGCCAGGGGCTGGTGATGGCGGTTGGGCACAGGCCTGTAGGTGGCCCTTGGTGCAAACAGCCTGGATGCCATGGAGAATATGTTGATGGTGGCAGGAGGCAGACAGGTTTCTAGGTGGGAAGGGGTGGGTCCCTGGTGAAGCTTCACCTTCAAGCCAGAGATGGCCTGCAGACTAGGGGCCAGGTTGCCAGCTCCAGGCAGGGCCTGTGACCCGGAGTGAGAACTTATGGTGCATTTTCCAGGCCTGCCCATAGCCACCCATGGACCAGTCAATATGCACTTCCTCCCTTCTGAGCCCATACAAATCCCAGACTCAGTCAGACTTGCACACTCCTTGGGATGACCTGCCTGCAGAAAGGAGCTGCCCACTGCGGGTCTCCTCTGTTGAGAGCTGGACACTCATTTGGACAACCTGTCTGCAGAAAGAAGCCACTCACTTCAGGTCTCCTGAGAGCCGTTCTGTCACTCAGTAAAGCTCTTTCTGTCTTGCTCACCCTCCACTTGTCTGCATTCCTCATTCTTCCTAGATGAGGGACAAGGACTTGGGACCCACTGAATGGCAATACTGAAAGGGCTGTAACACAAACAGGGCTGAAATGTGCTCCCCACTTGCCACATTGCAGGTGATGAGGAGAGAAGAGCTACCACTTTTCTGGGAGCCTAGACTTTGGAGCTCCCCAAGCCAGGGCCATGACATGCTGTAACTCCCTTTTTAGGGCTCTGTGGATCCTGGTGTTCTCTGAGCTTTCTTGCACCATTGCATTCCCCTTGTCCAGACACTGGTGCCCACAGTAGAAGCTGCTTGCAGTATTTCTGGTCCAGCTGTAGCCTTACATGGAGCCAGCACCTGTGTTGGCACCTGGAGCTGCCCACCCCACCACAGCTGGTGCACCTGGCTGTACACAGTGGCCAGACCCTGCACTCACTTGCTCACACATCTCTCACTGCTCTGCAGCTGGCTTGCCTTTGGCAGGTGTGGGATCTGGGCCAGTAGTGCAAGCTGAGAGCAACTGTTGGGCTGAGCGGGCCCAAATACTTCCTAGTATTTACAGATGGACAGTCTCCTGACGAATGACAGCATATATGAAAAACTGGTTTTATCTGTCAAAACTGAAAAATAAGTAGACTCAATGAACCCAGCAGATGCAACCAAAACTCAAGCAGAGGCACTTCTGGCCACAGAGTTTTTGGGTTGGCAAAGCAACACCCTAAAGATCCTGTGACAGTAGGAGCTCAATAAATATGTACTGAATCAGGAATTAAGCCAAGAAAGGCTTCCTAAAAAAGGGTATGTGCCCACATGAAGAGGCTTCCTTAGTTTTTGTTAGATGCTACTCCAGGGAAAACATTCAAGGGTCAACAGTTTGGTAACATCTAAAATGTTGACTCCTCAAAAAAGTTAATTGTTTATGATCTCTTCTTGTTGCTCCTTGAAAATGTGTATCTAGACCTATAAAACTCTTAGTTCAGAGTCCATTACTTCCTAGTATTTACAGATGGACAGTCTCCTGATGAATGACAGCATATATGAAAAACTGGTTTTATCTGCCAAAATTGAAAAATAAGTAGACTTTAGTGCAGTGTGGATTTTTAAAATACCTTTATACTAAAAAAACAAATTATTTTGCTGACATTAAAATATTTGATAAATGTTGGACCTTTGCTTCTGGTCATGATGGAGTAACAATGATTAGATTTACTCTCTTGCCTGAAATAAGTAAAAAATAGGACAAAGTATATGAAACAGTGGTTCTCAGGATATTGGACATAAGATCAGGCACAACGGTGACCTTTGAGAGATGCCTTCAAGCAAGGCGAACCCTACAGTTGCCCCAACTTACTGTCTGTAGACAGTGTCTAGGCGGTGGGACAGGGAGAAGAATCCAGGACAGAGCTTGACAGTCTCCCTGAGTCTAGGGGTTGGAGCTGGAAGTCTAGGTAAGGTAGGTCGAGTGGTTAGAGTTCAAGGACAGGGTGCCAGAGAAAGGAAGATGCACAGAGAACTCCAGAGACCTGCACAGGGTCGCCTCAAGCATTCAGCTGAGTACTGATCAGCTCATGCATATGCAAAGCCCAACTGGGCACTGGGAAGAACCTCAGAATGATTAGAAGGAGCAACCTCTTGGGCTCACATGGCACAGAGAATAGTGCCTGCTCCCACCAGCAGTGGTGGAAAATGTCATAATTCACAGGCTATCCAGTGAAGTATTAAGTATTTTCTTTCAGTAGCACAGCAAAACTAGTTGTATCCTAAATGCTGCTCTGGTCCTGCCTGACAAAGCCTGAAAGCAAGACTTGAAGTTTCTAAGTAACTTAACCATGTCTCAGAACAAGATAAATTGGAAATACAACCTGCAATTAGGTAAAAAGAAAAAAAAAATCTGTCAGTAGAAACTGACCCCAAAATGACACAAATATTAGAATTACTAGGCAAAGACATTAAAACAGCAATAACTGTATGTTATCTGTTCAAGAAGCTAAAGGAAAGATTGAACATGTTAAGTAGAGATATGAAAGATATTTGTAAAAGACCCAAATTGAACTTCTAGAGATTAAAGCAACAGTAAGACCAAAAGCATACTAAATTCTTTATGTAACACCAAAAACATGATCTATAAAAGAACAAATTAAACTGGGCTTCACTAAAACTAAAAACATCTCCTCTTCAAAAAATCTTTTAAAGAAGAGAATAAAAAGATGAGCCACAGATGGGAAGGAAATATTTGCAGATCACATATCTGATAAAGGACATATATGTAAGTATAATATAAAGAACTTTCAAAGCCTAATAATAAGAAAACAAACAATCCAATTTAAAAAATGGGGAGCTTATTTGATAGATGTTTTACCAAAAAAGATATAAATGGGAAATAAGCATACACAAATATGCTTAACATCGTTTGTTATTAGGAAAATACAAATTAAAACTACATTGAGATACCACTACAGACTTGTTAGAATATCTAAAATGAAAATGACCAACTCTCCACTGTGTGTTGGTATAGATGTGGAGCAACTGGAACTCTCATATACTGCTGGAAGAAATGGAAAATGGTACAATCATGTTGGAAAACAATTTCTAAAAATAATTTCTGAAAATGTTAAACATCTACCTACTGTCTGATCCAGTCATTCCTCTCTAAGGAATTAATCCAAGAGAAACAAGAGCATATCTCCATATCAAGATTTATACATAAATGTTTTTAAGAACTTTATCTTTAATAGCCCCAAGCTGGAAACAATTATAATATATCCATCAACAGGTAAAAGGGTAAACAAATTATAAAATAGTCACATAATAGGATTCTATTCAGCAATGTGAAAAGAATGAACTATTGATACCTACAACAATATGAATAGATTTCAAAACAATCACATTGACTGGAAGAAGCCAAACAAAAAGTGTAGATGGTGTATGATTCCATTTATGCAAAACTGTAGAAAATGAAAACTAATCTACAGTGACAGAAAGCAGATCAGTAGTTGCCCAGAGATTGTTTGTGGGGCAGAGATATGCAGGAGAAAGGCATTAAAAAGGGGTGTGAATAATCTTTGGAGGTAATGAGTATGGTCATTATTATAATTTTGGGGATGGTTTCACAGGTATATACATATACAAAACCTCCAATAATGTATACTTTATGTATATATATTATATTGTTTATTATGCCTCAATATAGCTCTTAAAAATATATAACAATTGGCCAGGCGTGGTGACTCATGCCTGTAATCCCAGCATTTTGGGAGGCTGAAGTGGGTGGATCACCTGAGGTCAGGAGTTTCAGACCGTCCTGGCTGACATGGTGCAACCCTGTCTCTACTAAAAATACAAAAATTAGCTGGGCGTGGTGGCATGTGCCTTAGTCCCAGCTACTTGGGAGGCTGAGGCAGAATAGCTTGAACCTGGGAGGTGGAGGTTGCAGTGAACCGAGATCACACCACTGCACTCCAGCTTGAGTGACAGAGAGAGAATGTCTCTCTCTGTCTCAAAAAAATATATTTTTTTTTCATTAAAAAATATAACAATTTTTGTTGTATATTTTTCATTAAAATCTTTTTAAAAGATTTTAAACAATTTTTCATTAAAATCTTTTTTAAAAGAATTTCATTTATCTTGCATTTGTGAAAAGAGTAAATTGAACACAATTCAATACCTTCTGAGTGGCCCTGGGTCATCATTGTGAATATGAATTATTATAAGACAATCTCAAAAATAAATTCAGATGAATATAAGTGATTGAGTTTATACCTGGGATCTTGATCTGCTCTTCAAGTTCTTCAGGCCCCTCTCTGCTGTCAGTTTTCATAACCTCCTGCCACCAGCACATCCTCCTCTAATCTGAAACTTTATTTAAAGCACCATTGGCCAAAGGTGTAGTACTGCCAAACCTTTCTACAGACTAAAGCTCACAGGCCACCTCAGCAGACGACCCCACCTCTTATTTCTGAATACTAAGAAGTTCTCACTTGCGCAACATCATTGGGCTAGCCCCAGCCTTCTCTCCCTCTTCATTTTCAAGATCAATCCCAGCCAGCGGGACACATGTTGCCTTTCAAAGGCATGGCTAGTAAATGTTCTCTGTTCAGTAAATGAATGAATGAAAAATAGATGAAAAAATTCTATAACCTGACATATGCTATCTTCTTTTTGGTCCCTCTATCTGGGTTGCTGATCTTTCTATGCTGTTTTCTGGAAATGCTGCTCTGTGGGATCCTGTTGTGGCTCATGGTAACACGGACATTAGCGACCAGGGCTCTAAGGTGTTAGTCACATTACATTGTGAACATCTAAGTCCCAGAGATAAAAGGAACAGTGTGATTGCTGTGGAAAATGTCATAAACTTTGTTTTGTTGGTAGGTCTGTGTTTATGGAGATTGGGATAGTTTTGTCCATCTATCTAGCTCTCTGTCTGAAAGCTAGATATTTTCACATTTCTTTTTCTCCTCTTTATCATCCTAAATATTTTAAGTTATTTCTGGTGCCTCTTCTGTCAATAATTTTAAATGCAGTAAGGCTTTCTCTGCAGGTTTGTTGATGCCTTCTCATTGAATTTTCCTGAGAACAAGCATGTTAATGGCATATTTAATGTTGGTATAAGCCATTGATTTGAGTTTGTGATATTTGCTGGAACATTGTGTCCTGAATAAAACATAAAAACACACTAAAATGTAACCTAAGAAACTGAATATTTAAATGGTCATGAATGAGAAAGCACAATCCAATTATTTTTTTCCCCTGGAGTATAGGGAATGTGGAAATCTAAATCTGAGATTTCTATTTGATTTTAAGAAGTGTTATGTTTCAGAAAAATTCTTTTTAAGAACAAATAAGGAATATCAATAATGACATCTAAAAAGTTTATTGCTTAAAATTGCTATCAAAGATACAGTATATATGATAGTAAAAGTCACTTACTGGCATTTATCATTGAAATGTTGTTCTTTAGAAATGAATTGCTGTAATAAAAACAAATCTGGTATTGCTGCTGTTCTATAAAACCATACTGAAATCATCATCCCTCTGAAGTTGATGACCTAATCAATCATTTTTTTTCATTGTTGAAAATTGTTACTCTGCTATTGAATTAATTAAGAATCTGTGTTCAGAATTTTTTTATTTTTTTTTGAGACAGGGTCTTGCTCTGTCACCCAGGCTGGAGTGCAGTGGTACACTCACCACTCACTGCAGTCTCAACCTCCGGGGCTCAAGCAATCCTCCTGCCTTAGTTTCCCAGGTAGCTGGGACTACAGGCATGCACCACTACACTTGAATAGTTTTTGTATTTTTGTAGAGATGGGTTTTCACCATGTTGCCGAGGCTGGTCTTAAATTCCTGGGTTCAAGCGATCTGACTGCCTTGGCCTTCCACAGTGCTGGGATTACAGGAGTGAGCCACTGTGCCCAGACTGGAAATCTTAACTTTGAAATAATAAAACAAAATTAAGGTTTTTTTTCTTGCTATGGTAAATGGCAGTATTGGCCTTGATTCTTCAACCCTTGCTGTGTCCATGTCCTTTGCTATGTGAATTTACAGTTCCCTTCACTCCATGGGTGGAGGATATTTTTTCTGCCCTGTGATATTGTGTGGGCTGAAGAGAATAGAGCAAAAGCAACAGTGTAACAGTTGAGTCTAATTCTTCTGTAATTCTGCTTTTATTGTGCCTCTGCCATTGCCATGAAAGAACATACCTTCTCTCAACGGCCCATAGGAGGAAGAGGGTGAGGGGCCCAAGGAGCAAAGCCATCCAATCTGAGCCCAGGCTAGATCCGCTGGGTCCTGGCGCACACAGCAATGTGCAGGTTAAATAAATGCCTATTGTGGTATGGCACTGAGCTTTTATGGTTATTTGGTACACAGCATTATCAAAGCAATATCTAACAATACTCTACAGATAAAGAGAATTTCAATGACAGCACCAAAAATAGGTATACACTGAGTTTTCTAAACATTTGTAGCAAAATGACATATATAGTGTTTTGCTTCTGTGTTAAGAGTCTAGGTTAAAAATAATTGTGGCAGCAATTCTCAGAAACAGACATTAATCAATCCATGATGATATTAAATTAAATAAGTAATATGAAAAGTATAAAATTTTGGGTAGTGATTGCCTTACCTATTCATCTTTTATACAATGTCTGTTACCTTTCAGTACATTCAACAAATTCAATAAGAATTGAAATAAATTAATGGAGTGAAATATCTTTTCCTTCCTTCTTTTTCTTTTTTTTTCCCCTTAAAAGTTTGCTACAAAAAGGCAAAACATCTAAAGAAGAGACTTCAAACATCAAACAAACCAATCAGAAATTCACAAATCATTGCTCGAGGTCAGTGGTTCTCAATGGGATGTGACTATGCCCCTCAGGCGAATTTGACAAGGTCTGGAGACACTTTTGTTTGTCATAATCAGGGGTGGGTGCTAATGACGTCTAGTAGGTAGAGGCCAGGGATATTGCCAAATATTCTACAAATGCACAAGATAGACACACAACCCCCTACAATAAAGAATTATTTAGCCCTAATAATTTTGTGTGTCCTTTGATTATTTTTGTATTCTTTTGTCTTGAAGGTTCCTAAATCTTTCCCTTTTCTTTTTGCATTCTCTATGTAGTCTCCAAAGATTACCTCGACTTTTCTTCTGTCTTTTTCTTTCCCAGCCTTTCCAGAACTGCCTCCCTGAATCTCATGACACTTTTCAGTTTCTTCCTCGTTGTCTGTATTCTTATCCACAAAAACTCTCTTTCAGTATTTTGACATTGAAGATGGGCTTTCTCTTTCTGGGAGGTATTTCAGCTTAACTCCCTCTTCTCTCTTCCTCCCAGATTTTCTGGAGATCCTCTTTCCCCTACTCAATCTCTGCTAAGGCTTGTAGTGGAGGATCCAGATATAGTGTGTCTGCACAGATAATTTAAAGTTTGTAGTGTTACTGTTTTGATAAAGGTGTGGAATTTGTGTATTCCACAAAAGATTGTATCTTTTCTTCTTTTTGACCTTTATGAATTTTTGGAGAATGTGTGGAGAGATTCAGATTTAGGTAGCTACCCTTATCTCAGCTATCCAGAAATGAAATGATGTCATTCGTTTTTTAACTTTGCTTATAGTATCCCTGTTGTATAGAAGTTTGCAGTTTTATGTAGTTAAATCTGTCTTTTTATGTTGTTTATGGACTTTTGTCATGCTTGAGAAAGGTTTGTTCCCCTCAAGAGTGTAAAAGTGTAATCTCATATTTTTTCTGGTATGTTTTTTAAACAAAAATGTAAAAATCTGAATGTATTTATATTGTAAGACATAGGATTCTTTTTTTTTTTTCTTTTTCAACTTCTATTTTAGAGCTGGAGTACATATGCGGGTTTGTTACAGAGGTATATTGTGTGATGCTGAGGTTTGGGTAGATTGAACCCCTCACCCAGATGTAAGCGCAGTGCCCAATAGGTAGTTTTTCAGCCCTTCCCCACTTCCTCTCTCCTCTCTGGTAGACCCCAGTGTCTATTGCTCCCATTTTTAGGACATAGAATTCCAACTTTTATTTTTCGCGTAGACAGTTGATTTAAAAAATAATATATGATTTCAGGGGAGTAAGCATCCTTCCTAAATTCTTAGGCTAAAGGAATGTTAAAGCCTATATAGGGCATTTGTAAAGGATTTTGATGTGAAAATTCCCTGGTGCAACCAATACCAACTTGTGAATAACCATTGAAATACAAGTATTTAAAGATTAGGAAATGATTGTGCTTTGTGCACACAATCAGACATGGAAAATAAATTTTGATTCATATACTATCTCTAATTTATAATGGCTGCCTTGGAACTCTTGGGTTGAGAAAGGCTCTCAGGCCAATCTGAGCTCAGTTGAAAAGGACATAAAGACTACCTAGGTAGAAGTGAGCTGGGCATCAGTGGAGATGCTATGAATGCAACACATTGTCGTCCCCATTAGCACCTTTAATTTCGATCATTGTTTCCCAGGATGGTGTCTGGCATATAGTAGAGCTTGGGCACAGAAGCTAGGCTGCCTGAGTTTGGTTGGATTCTGGCTTTACTACTTACTAGTTTTACAAATTTGGGTCAATTATTTAGCCTCTCAGTATTTCACTTTATCTGTGAAATGAGGGTAATAATAACATCTATCATATAAAATTATTTTAAAGAATAATAACTTATATGTAAAGTGTTTAGAATAGTCTCTGATTTATTATAAACAGTAGTTATTATTGTTATTATTATTATTACAGATGTTAAATAGGTATCTGTGGAATGAATATATTTAGCTGTTTTATTACAATGTTCCTTGCATGTGTAGGAAATTATGCTAGTATCTGTGAGTCTAATGGTGTTAACCATTCTTTTGGAAAGCGTAATATATACTCAATAAGAGAATCACATCCAACACAGATGTTTTATTTAGTATCTACTTATACGAATTATAGAAAAATTATAGTGCCTTTAGATATTAGCCTTGCAAATCCAGATTTATAATGTGACCCATTGTCTTAGCAAACTCAGAAAAGTTTACTGGGAGAATGAATATGAGGTGTTATGAGCTCCTCAGAAGAAAGTGGCTATTAAGTATAGGATCATAAAATCATGAAATGTGAACTAGAATATTGTGAATCTTTGACATTTATCTCCATAGTTGAATCTATATTAGACTAATAAATTTTGAAGGGAGTTAATTTTAATAATTATGGAAATCTTATTTAAGCATGTCACATGTAAACAAACTTCGCACAGCAGATGCTATAGGTAAGAACATAAACTTGAATACTATTCTCAGGAAGAGGTTTTCAGTAAGAAGTAGAGCATATTTCGATTTGTTTATGTACATTAACTGCAAAAGAAGAGCCAAGCAGTCATCAATAGTGCAGCTGTGGATAAGTATTGGCTTTAAACTTTGCTTTAAATGAATGTGTGTGTGTTCTGTTTTGGATCACTTCCTGAAGTCAATACTCATTGGCCTCAAAGGACCTCCCTGAGATCTAAAAAGATGTCTTTCCATGGAGATAACATTTAGGGTGATTACGACTGCATTTTGAAATTCATGTCTAAAATTCATTTCTCTTTAAAAATAATCATTGTTATCTTTCAGGAAACAAATCACATGCAATTATGTAACTGTGTTTCTATTTTCTGTTGGATATTTCAGAGAAGATCATCAAGGTGATCTATACTCAATGTGTGCATCTCAGGTCAGCAGCATCAGCCTCACCTAGGAGCCTGTTAGACCTGAAGAATCTCAGACTCCATGGCAGACTTCCTGAATCAGGAGCTACATTTTAACCAGATTTTTGGGTGATCTGAAAATGCAATCAAGTTTGGCAAGCACTGCTATTGGTCATTAGCTCTAAAGAACTAAGACTTTCGCTGAGCACCTGGTAGGTGGAGGGGATCGATTACACAATTTAGACTGGCAGTCATTTACATACGTACAAGTTGGCTGAGGTGGGAATAAAATGTTTGCTCAAGTGGTCTGTTGATTTTTGTAAAAAGAAGAAAGGGCAGTAATACCTGAATGTATTAAATTGTAATGCCTGAGGGTATTAAAATGGAGAAAGGTGGCTTCTGACGGCTGTGTGTCAGGGGAGTCATGCCCTATTACGTAATTAGAAGTGTATTGTTTCTGTTCTCTGCTTTTATAATCAGATAAACATTGAACAGAACAGAACATCTGTTTAGTGATTCAGGAGTTGGATTTTCAAGGGGGAAAGTTATCTAATTATAATGTCACTAAACTTGTGCTAATTTCACAACACTCATTTTTCAGTCCTCTGTGGAGAGTGAGATTAGGAAACAGCCAGAAAGGACAAGTCAGGTCTGTAGAATGAAGTCAGCAATCAACGGTTAATTTAAAACAAAACAGCCACACAGCCCAACCCACACACAATCATCCTGTTGTCTTCTGCACGCTTTTTCTGTTGGAGCTGATACCTGAGGACATTTATCCTCTCTGTCCCAGTCTTAAAGCTCAGGTGGATTTAAAGCTCTCTTTCATATGGTTTGTTACAAAGTAACAGTAACTGATAGATGGTCTCCTCACTCTGGATACAGAACAAGCTAATGAGATTTGAGGACGGCTACTGGTTAAAGACTCAGGACTGATAAACATACTAGTGATTCTACTGATCACAGCCTACTGATTTTTATTGACAGCCTGTTGACATAACAAACGAAGAGTTTGTGATTTAAGCTTTTTTAAGTCCTTAAATAAATAAGGCCTTTCTAATAGTACTTATTTCTAATTCGTCTTAAACATACCTCCTTTTTGGAAGCACTCTGTTTTTTAATTATTTGCAAATGGCTTTGTCTACAGAGCAGAGTGTGTGTGTGTGTGTGTGTGTGTGTGTGTGTGTGTGTGTGTGTGTATTTTACCGTCCTCCCCCTCCTGCTATGGCAAAACTCAGCAACATATGAACCCCGGGAGCGGTAATTGATTTTTCCATTTCTCTGTTGTTGGGAGAGGGAAGTCAAAGGGTTACATCAGAATCTTTCTACAAACATTCTGCTCTAAATCAGACTCTGCTGGTGAGTAATCGCTGTTGCCTTGGTGAGCTTTACTGCTGTTTGCTGATGCAGCTTGCTATAGCCAAACTACCACAAGGGACGTATAAATGGCAGCCCTGTATTCCAGCCCCTCTTGGAAGAAATCTATAAAAGAGCAGAGATGTGAACCTAGCAATAAATCCTAGAGGCATTTGTGCTGGAGCCATGAAATGATACCAATAACTCCTTAGTAACACATTAAAGGGACAATAAAGGGAACCCGCCAGGGAATTTTATGTATTAGGGCTATTTTTAATTGAAACTCATCAAAGACACAACAGAGCATGTGACAACAGCTGTTTGCCCACTGCTTTTCATTCATTTTAGATTTTATCTTGAACTCTACTTTTATCTTGCTACTTAACAGCTTATTATTTAAAACAGCCTTACAGATTGGTCAGCTACTCAAGGGCCCCTAAGTGGGTTCATCAAGCTACAAGCTCCACACCTGTTCTCACCCTTTCAAAGCTGCTTTCTGTGATGTCATCTAGCCATCTTCAGTAAGTCAGTTAAGTAATCAGCCGGTCAGTTTAGGTTGAGTTGGTGCCTACCATGTGTCTAGTACTGTGCTGAGTGTCACAGAGAATATGAGGAAAGACAAATCACCGCTCCTCACAGGGCTCAGAGCATATTTAGAGCTGCCCAGAATTAAGGGGGCCAGGAAAATAATGCAAGGTAGAGTTAAATGCTAAACTGTTTAAAGATGGGGGAACTCAGGGTGGTGGGAATAATGAGGGAGGGTTTCTTGGAAGAAGAGGACCTGAGTTGGGCTCTGAACAGGAGGCAGAGAGTAAGGCAAGTGGGTGGTGGTGTAGCTGCAGACAGGGCTGTCTGAAGCACAAACTTTATGTTAAAGACTGGTGGGAAAACTCGGATGGATTGGGGGTGGGATACAGGGCAGAGAAGATGATATAGGAAGACGTCACCTGGAGAAGACCAAACTGGAGTCAGAGAGGTAAAACTGTGGTGCCTCCAAGGTGGGAGAAGATAAGGGAAAGGGAAGGGGGTGTAGCAGGGGAAGGAAGAACCGAAGAGACTTTGTGAAGAGCTTGAGATCTTTCCCCATTTTAGAAATTCCTTAGCTCACTTCCTTCCTACTCCATGTTTCTCAAAATGTGTTCTGTGAACCACCTACATTGAACTTAAAAAATGAGATTTTTGGCAGATTCCCTGGGCCTACTAAATTAGAATCATTGGAAATACAGATCTTTAATAATTCCCAGACATTTTACCTAGGAGAAAATGGAAGCTCAGGGAGGCTAAGTCATTGGCCCAGTTATCACAAAGCTCAGCAAGTGGTGGAGCTGTGGCTGGTGTCCAGCCTCTGGGGTTCGTTCTGTTTCTATCCCAGTTGCCTCTCGGTTTACTCTGTCTTTATGTCGTATGGAGAAGCTAGGCTGGCTACATTTGTGTTGTGGCTTTCACGTGCTTATCTTTTAAAAAGTACTTTTTTGTTTGCTGTGTGTTTGTGGGACAAATATTCTAACAATAAAGAGAATAAAAAAGAAAGTTATCTCTAATATTTTACCTCATCAAGTGAACTCATTTTTTTCTTTGGAGACAGTCTCACTCTGTCACCCAGGCTGGAGTGCAGTGGTGCAATCTCGGCTCACTGCAACCTCCGCCTCCCAGGGTCAAGCAGTTCTCTTGCCTCAGCCTCCTGAGTAGTTGAGATTAGAGGCATGCGCCAGCATGCCTGGCTAATTTTTGGATTTTTAGTAGAGATGGGGTTTCACCATGTTGGCAAGGCTGGTCTTGAACTCCTGACCTCAGGTGATCTATCCACCTTGGCGTCCCAAAGTGCTGGGATGACAGGAGTGAGCCACTCACGCCCGGCCCAAGTGAACTATTTTCATTTATAATGTTTCTAATAGGCTGGAAGAGATAGTATAAATGTAGCAAAATGACCACAATTAATCAATCTAGGTGAAAAGTTCTTGGTTCCATTTTTTGTCTTTCCATTTTTTTCTATAGAGTTGAAAATTTTCAAGATGAAAAGTTGCTAAGGAAAGAGAGAGGGAAGTGGTCTGCTCCAGCGCTCCTCTTTCTTCCTTCCCACTGACCGGGAAATGGCTGCTAGTAGAGTCACAGCCTTGGATTAGAGATAAAAGGAACCTGTTGAGGAAGGCGGAGTCTCCCCCAGAGCCCTGGACCAGGTACTTCTGTGCTAGTGTACAACACGGAAATAAACACCTATCTTACTTAACAACAACAACAACATAACCACTTGTAGCTATTTATCTGCTTTCTGGGCTGCTTGGGTCCAGTCCCAGCTCCTCTGCTTGCTGATTAGGTGAGTTACTGGAACCTCACTGTGTCCCAGTTCACACGTTTTAAATGGGCATAGTGTCACTTTCTCATAGGGTTGTTTTGAACACTGGTCACAACACATAACACTTGTAGAATAGTGCCTGGCATACAGTAAGTATTCAATACATGTAATTACTATTACATGCAGTTAATATGTGTATCACATGTAATGAAATGTAACTATTAAACGCCAAAGAAGTTGACAATGAACCGCACACCTGGTTCTGAGGGACACTGGGCAAGTTTTTGTGGAAGAGAAGTCAGAGGAAGAAAGTGAGTTTCATATTGGTTTGGGATTTGAGATAGTTCTGCAATAAAGGGAATGTTTGTGTCAAACTAGGTATAAATCTAGTATTTTATGTGATAAACAACCTATAAAAAGGCCATTGGAAAAGCAATTCTATTCATTTACTTTCAGACTCTAGTGCTGGCAAAAGCCAAGAAGAACCTCTGGGGTGATCAATCTGTGAGTGCCTGGGATATATTGCTGTCACAGTGGGGTCAGTGAGGGCCAGTTGAGAGAGCACTAGGCTGACAGATGGGGACCTGGGTTTCCAGCTCTGCCACCTGCCAGCTGTGTGATTTCTGTGGTTTTACTTTCCCCATCTGCAGGAGGGGGTTTGATTTTAAAGATCTGGATTCTTAAGTAAGCCTGGCACGGAGGAGTTATTTAAATTTAAGCAGAAATCATTCAATCATGCTTCACCTTTCATTTTCAATATAGTAGGCAGATATTTATTGTTATGCCTGTCCTCTGATGCCTAGTGACTGAGCCCATGCCCTCAGATTTAGAGCCTGATGCACTTATCTGGGTGAAGACGCTCACTTTCCTGCATGGATCCTTGTTCGTTCACTCATTCATTCATTCATTTAATATATACCTATGTGCCAGGCTTTATGCTAGGCTCTGGCTATACGGAGATAAACAAAACATAGTCTCTGCCTCCTCACACAGAGAGTCTCATGGGTGAGGCAGCCAATAGACAAGGAAGTCAACAAAAGAAAATTCGCTTATAAAATTGTGTTAGGCACTATGAAGGAACCCAGCGAGCTCACTTGGTAGGCTAGCTGGGAGATCTCTGAGCACATGAATTTAGGCAATTTTCTAAAGGTGGAAAAATCTCAGCCATTAGAAGATATGGTGGTGGAGTGGGGAGAATTAGCCAAATGGAGGAACTAGGAAAAGGTCAAATTGCTAAGGGGTCTTGTTGGTTTTAAGATAGTATAGAGTTAATGCTTCATGTTCTTACTATGAATATTGCAACTTAAACTTTTTTCTAGTATCTTTTTGAAAAACAAAACAAAAATGAAAGAAAAACTATATTTAAAAATTGAAGAAATACACATTTATTACTTGAAAAAGTTGAAAAATACAGATATGCCACCAACAAAAGGAAAGAAAGCTCTCTTTTTATTCCTCTCAGAGATAATCACTTTAGTAGTGCTAGGCATGATATCTACATCCATCTCTGCATCTGCGTCTCTGCTGCTAAGCCTGTGTCTATATTCGCGTCTGTTTCCATTTTCATTTCCATATCTATATCTATCTCCAAGGAAGCATATAGCTTGTATTATTTTACAACTTGCTTTTTTATTTGTGAAACAAATCCCAGGCATCATATCATTTCATCTGTAAATATTTCAGAATACGTACATGTTTTTCCTAGGGGGGCTTCATACTGTACTGAGGTGGTAAGGGAAGTGACAATGACAGTTATCAGTCATTGCATTTGGGCCACTGAGAATAATTGGCCAAGCAGTTCTAACTCTAATAGCTTTCCAATGATAGCGACAACAATCATTAACATTTATATAACATTTACAACTTTATCCCGATTTTCCAATTTTATTTTGGTAGGAAGCATTTTTTTTTTTTTGGAAGCATTTTTTACTCATATTTTACAGACAAGGAAATGGAGGCTCAGAGAAGTGACACAGACATCCTCAAGTTGACATAAGAGGAGAGACACTGCTTACACATTGTCAGTCTAGGATTCTCTGCATCTTGATGTCTTCTGATCACCAGGATATGCCCAGGGCCCCTGAACTCTAATTAACAAGATGCGTTGGAATTTTAATTGGATATGAATTAATAATTTGAATTGGAAGTGTTCTCTCAGCAAGACAGAGCAGATAAAACCAAAGTAAATATTCAATAATATATTTAGTAAGATCCCACTTTTAAGAACTTACTGGCACATATGCAATGTAAAAGAGTTATACCTTCCAAAAATATAAATAGGCCCTCAAATTCTAGGAAATACTGGATACCAACTGAGCTGTTTAATTTCATTTCTGCCTGTGAGTTTTTCAGTTTCTTATAAAGTAACGTGTTCTTTTCTAGCATATAGATTTGAACACAAATTTCAAGTCTTGAGTCATATTATTAAGCACAAAGAGCTAGCTACGTAATCCGCAGACAGGGAGGCAACAATGGATGTGCTTCCTTTGCAGCAGAGGAAATGAAGCCCTCCTTGTTATTTCAGTCTATCACAGCAAACTGATTACTTGGATGCATTTTGAATAGCTCATCTAAAATGACTCGAGGCAAGCAGACACTTGAGATTTTATAATCAACCTTTGGGCTTCTACAGATCATTCTTATGCACAGAGGGCACCTTTGACAGATGAACGAACATGCACGGGTTTTGCTGGGGATTAAACTGGTCATTCTTGTATGCTATTAGAAGATTTTCTATCTGGGTTGCCAGATTTCTGCAGAGACAGAGAAACAAGTATTTTTTTAACCTGAAAAGATTCCATGATACTACTAGTAATAATAATTAACCTTTCCATCATGCTTTGTAGTTTATCAGGAGCTTTTAATTAGCTTATTAATAACACATTGAATTTAGCATTCTTTTCACTTTCAATTTTTTAGATAAGGGAACTTAGACTAAGAGACATTTAGTGACTGGAAACCATGTGCTTCAAGCATGGGTTCCAGTGTTTTCCGTAGCGATTTGTTGCCTTGCACACTCAGCAATCATAATGAACAATAAGATTTCAGTTCAACGGATGGTCCATTCATAAATCAAGGCCAATGTCTTTCTTCGATGATGTAGGTTATCCAAAGAGGAGAGCATCCAATCTGTCACTTTCTTGTGCTTCCAGCTCTGCTGAGGGAGTGCATTTTGCTTCCAGCGCAGTGCTCAGCTCACACAGTTCCCGTGGATACCTAGCAGCTGCAGAGGCGTCTAGACCCTGTTTGGCACTCTAACCAGAAGTAGTATTCCCAGAGACTACAAGCACACTGCACACCTTGGCTCAGTTTTAAACTGGAGACAGGCACAGAAAGAAAGATCTTCCTCCCCTACTTCCCTGGGGAGGCCTTGAGGAGACTTCCTTTTTGTTAGTTGTCTCCAAACTGCCCCGGTTGGAGTGGTTTTAAAATGGTGGGTCTTGGTGTGGTTGTGAAGGGTCTGCAAGAAGATAAGGGCACCAAGCATGGCCTGAGGCTGAGGTAAATGAAACGTCTCTCATATATGTGTCGCTATTTTTCAAGAAAATGAGATTGCTATTGGGCTTAATTAAAATAAAAATTAATTTAAGAGCAATGCTGAATGCTTAGTAGCTTTTTGCCATGATGTATTTTTGTAACCAGTGGTTATGAAAACTACTGCCATTCTCACACGGGGAATGGCAGAATTGTTTACTGTGTAACTCTGCTCCTACATGGAAGGCTGGAAACAACTGCTTACTTCCAGAGGAACAGGGCCGAGGTATGCAGCTGATGATGTTCTCTTCTTTATGTGACTTATAGCTGTGATGGCTCCCATTACTGATGGGACACAGAGTCTCATCCTTTGAGGTAAGAGCCACAAGGACCCTCAGAGATCAGCTAGTCAGTGTCCTCATTCTAAAGATGAAGAACCTAAAGCCAGGAGAGGTGGTGTGACTTGCCTAGGGTCATGTTCTTAGTGGAGGCAGGCTGGACCCAGGTCTGAAATCCTCTGACTTTGAGTCCAGAGTACCTGCTCAGCTGCCAACACCTATAGTAGCCCTTAATTATAATGGTCTCATTATCTGAATTCATCTTCATAGAAATAGGTAGTAGACAGTCTCATTTCCCTTTTATAGGTGGAGAGGCTGAGGCACTAGGCAATCAGGAACTTACCCGGAGTCATCCATGTAATATATGTGAATTGAGCTCTCCCCCGGGACACTGGCCTCTCTTTCTCTTCTTATAAGGACACCAGTCCCATCAGATTAGGGACTCACCCTTATGACCTCACGTAAACTTAATTACCTACTTAAAGGCCCTATCTCCAAATATAGTCACTTTGAGGGTTAGGACTTCAACACATGAATCCGGAGGAGGGAGGCACAATTCAGCTCTAAGGACAGTATTCCATACTGTCCTTTAGATGGGATGTCCAGTTGATGTGTCTACCATTGGCACATGAAGAGTTTCCCCCGCACCCTTGTCAACACAGTATTGTTTAAAAATATTTGTCAATTTGATGGCTAAAAAATGGTCTTTTGTGGTTCTAATTGCCATAATTTTTCATACATATACATTTGGAATGCATTTCCTTTTTTTTTTTTTTTTTGAAATGGAGTTTTGCTCTTGTTGCCCAGGCTGGAGTGCAATGGCACGATCTCGGCTCACCACAACCTCCGCCTCCTAGGTTAAAGTGATTCTCCTCCCTCAGTCTCCCGAGTAGCTGGTATTACAGGCATGCGCCACCATGCCTAGCTAATTTTGTATTTTTAGTAGAGACGGAGTTTCTCCATGTTGGTCAGGCTGGTCTTGAACTCCCAACCTCAGGTGATCCACCTGCCTTGGCCTCCCAAAGTGCTGGGATTACAGGCTTAAGCCACTGCGCCCAGCTGCATTTCCTATTTATTACATTTATCCATTTTTCTATTTGTTATTTATCATTCGAGACTTACTTGGGCATATATACTCTTTGTCATATGCTACTAAATTTTTTTGCAGGTCATTTTTACTTCATAATTTTATGAGTATCACCTTTTAAATTTTATTGTGATTTATTAGATAATATTTACTTTAAAATATGAGTTTTAATTATCAGCATGTAGCTTTGCTTCTTTATTTTATACAGGAAATACAAATTTATTGTAGCAAGACTAAAAGGCATAGGCAAGAAAGACAAAGAAAAAAATAACTTAACTGTATACCCTGTAGATATTTTTGGGTTCAGCCTTTCAGACTTAACCATGCAAATACATACATGCGAATACCTGTGTTATACATAGACTTTCAACATTTTTGTAAAAATGGAATCATACTTGTACCAAACCTGGTTTATGCAACAGACCAAATGTGTTTGGTCCTGCTTCTCCTTGCTTCTCTGATGGAGCTGTCCTAGCTAGCCCTGGTGGCCACCCCTGCCCCTGTCACTGGCATCACCTCCAAGGAGAGACACCATGAGTGTGTCTGGATGGGACCCTCAGAGGCCATAGCATTCCCAGTGGCTGCTTGGAGAGACCAGGCAACACCACCTAGAGAAGGAGGGAGAGTGCTATTGCCCTGGGGGGACTTTGACAGTGAGAGCAGAAGACAGAAGGGACTCGCAGAAAAATGATTCATCCTGTCTTCATCCAGTGGACTGTCCTGACAAGCAGGGGTATGGCCACCTCTCTAGAGATGTTTTGTTTGCACAACATTGTGATGCTTAATAATGCATCATGATGAGTTTGCTCTCCCTCCTTCCCTGAGTCACTTTCCTGCTTCCTTCACTCATGCTTCCTTAGAATTGCACCTCCAAAAAAATCATTGGAACAAAAATGTTTGCCTCACACTCTACATCCTGGAGAATTTTGGCTAAGACAAAACTGTTTTTGCCTTTTTATCCCACTGTGGCAAACAGATTTATTGAACTTTGAGCAATTAGTTTTAACTATTTTGAGTGTTGTGTTGAGATAGATTCTGAAGCTCTGCTCTAACCTGGAAAGAGACTCATGATTGAAAAGTACTATCTGTGATGCATGTTTGGAATGGGCTTGACAGAGTTGTAGAATGCATAAGCTGAATTGACTTCCTGAAAGATTATCTGAGTTTATATAGCAGTATACTGTACCCTACATATATATAGTACTATATTTTTCTCCTATGCACACATACGTATAAGTTCTAATTTATATATTAGGCACAGTAAGAGATCAGCAACAATAACTGATAATAAAATAGAACAATTATAACAATATACTATGATAAAAGTTATATGAATGTGGTGAATCCCAGCCAGGCATGCTGTTCTCTGCCTTCTCCTTCTCCGCATTTGGGGTTTCTTGTCACTTCTCTGTTGGAATCCAGTGTCCTCTCTGGATAACATATTTGAAGTGTGACTGTTTATACACTATTTTGGTTCTTCTAAGTGGAAAGAGTGGGCATGAAATGCTTCTGGTCAGCCATCTTGAAGCCTACTCCCCAGGCACAGGGACTTTTTAGGGCAATGAAACTATGCCATATGATACTGTAATGGTGGATACGAGTCAAACTCTCTTTCTCTCTCTCACACAGTATCTTCTTGTTCTGTACTAACCTATTTTCAGATTGCAGTTGATCACTGGTAACTGAAACTGGATAATGGGGGGCTACTGTATATGACTGTCATATTATTATTATTTTAAAATGTTTCCTCTTGTGTTGCAGATTTTATTCTAAAATAATTTTCCTTTCCCTTGATGTACACCCTTTAGAAATTCTTCACTGAGAATCTCAGGTTTTGTTTTTCTGAAATATTTTTATTCATTCTTGAATGGCAGGTTTTTGGAGTACAAAATTTGAGGTCCATGTTTATTTGTTTTTACTCAGTACATTCAAGAAATTATTTTTGGTGGCCTCTACTGTTGGTTTTGAAGTCAACTGTCAGCTTACTTGTCTCTCCTTTGTAGATAATTTGTAGAGTTTCCAACTGCTCTTAAGATAGTCTCTGTATCCTAGGTATTCTATTTTACTATGATGTGTGTAGGTTTGTCTTTATATTTATTTATTCTGTTTGGAATTCACTGTGCTTCTTGATTTAAAAATGCATGGAATATTCTGGAATATTATTTATATAGTCTCTTCAAGTGTTGCCACTCCTTTCTTTATATATATATATATATATATATATATATATATATATATATATATTGCATTTTAGGTTCTGGGGTACATGTAAAGAACATACAGGATTGTTGCATAGGTATATACATGGCAATGTGGTTTGCTGCCTCCATCCCCATCACCTATATCTGGTATTTCTCCCCATGTTATCCCTCCCCAACTCCCTACCCCCTACTGTCCCTCCCCTAGTCCACTCCCACAGACCTCAGTGTGTGATGCTCCCCTCCCTGTGTCCATGTGTTCTCATTGTTCAACACCCACCTATGAGTGAGAACATGCAGTGTTTGATTTTCTGTTCTTGCATCAGTTGGCTGAGAATGATGGTTTCCAGGTTCATCCATGTCCCTACAAAGGACACGAACTCATCATTTCTTATGGCTGCATAGTATTTCATGGTGTATATGTGTCACATTTTCCCTGTCCAGTCTATCAAAGATGGGCATTTGGGTTG
>CAUYQU010053803.1:0-15773 GCA_963574635.1 Cheracebus regulus | reverse complement strand
CTACCAAATGTAGTTTCTTTGGAACTATAATTGCGGGAGACTTTAACACTATATTGTTAGATTAACGAGACAGAAAATTAACAAGGACATCCACGATTTGAACTCAGACCTGGAACAAGCAAATTTAATAAATATTTACAGAACTCACCACCCTATATCCACAAAATACATACTTTTTTCGATATTATATCACAACTATTCTAAAAGTGACCACATAATAGGAAATAAATCACTTCTTAGTAATTACATAGCATTTCACAGATTTAAATGAAATCCTGAGCAATAGAGCAAGATTCTCCTTCTCTCTCCCTCTTTCTCTTTCTCTCCTTTAGTCTTCTTCTTTCTCTTAAAAAACTCCCCTTTTCTCTTTCTCTTTCTTTCTTTCTCTCTTTTATTCCTCTTCTTTAAAAAAAAAAAAAACTTTTCTTATATTATTGGAAATCTAATAATACAGGTGATAATACAGGTGATAATAACACAGTTGAGCCAGCCCATATTATAACAAAGCAAAATGTACAATATTTGTGAAATACTTATCTATTCGTTAATTCCACAAATATTTAGGGAGTGCTTCCTAAATACTATGCAACAAGAATACAAGGACACAAAATATGGCTTGTCAACTCTCAAAACACTCTTGCTGGGTTGAGGTAATTGCAAACAGGCTGTGCCAGCACAATGGGATGAATGTTGCTGGAGAGGTCTCAGTTTGTTATGGAAGCTGTAGAGTTTAGAAAGACATATTAGTCATTGACCTTTTCCTTGGGCAGCTTCAGACTAGTTGGAAAAATCAAACACATAAAAAGTAACGTAACTCTAAAAGATGTAAATAACCCTTCAAGATTACAAAAACCACATCATAAGGCAGCATAGGAACACTTCTTGAATGTTAATATCTGCCCTTAGATATTAACATATTAACATATTAATATTAAGTTCAAAAGAGGAAGAAGTCTTTCCAGGCTAGGGTGACAGGAAAGGCTGTGCTTGGGTGGAATTTGGGAACATCCAAGTTAAACGATCAAAGCAAAGAGTTGAATATGTAGGGCTAGATCTTGGGTGAGAAGACTTGGTTGGAGATTTGGGGGTTGTTTTGAGGGTGAAAGTATAGCCCTAAAAGTGGATGAAACCTCCATGGAAAAGAGGTTAACAGAAAAAAAGTAGAAGGCTAAAGACTTACCATAATTTAAGTACCCACTTTCAGGAGCTGGCAAAAAAACACAGAAAAGGAACAGAGAGATAGAAGAACAAGATATCACCGAGGAAATCGGCATACATGTCCAACAAAAATCTAGGATGTATAAGAATACCCTGGATTCATATGTAGTTTTATTTCCTGTAAAACTTTTATGAAATTATCTTATGTAAGAAAGGAATCTCAGTAGACAGCCAAGCATGATTCAGTACTAATCTAGAATCTGGCAGCCTGGCTCCCCTTGAGCAAAATGGAGGTGACAATAACTGGGTTATCCCTTGAAGAGCTTAGCCCAGGAAAGGCCCTTAAAAATCACTAATTTTTAAAGCTATTTCATTTTTTAAGTGAGGACAGTTAGGCCTCTAGAGAAGTGCATTCCTGTGGTCACATAGCTACTTAGTAAGAGAACTGGGAATGGAAAACGGTATTTTGAGTCTTAACTTAGACTTTTTTCTTCACTGTCTCTAACTAAGCCCAACTTTTATTCTAAGAATTCAAATTGAGTGAATATAATTAAATGAATTTTAAATGTGTAGATTTTTAAAAAATGATACATATTTTGGCTTGAGTTATCAACTGTGTATGGTAAGAAATGTGTTGCCTGTTTTGCCTATTTATAATCTAAATCTATTTGTGAGAATGCTTTGCTCTAATTATGCCCCCCCCCCCCCCGAGACCACTTTATCCACTCAAATATTTTCTATCTTTCACGGCAAAGTGCAAATTCAACTTCTAATGAAGCTTTCTCTGATCACCCTACTAAGAACTGACTTCTCTTTCTTACAGGCTCCCCTAGAGTCTATGTTTTTCAAACTCAGGCTGAAACTTATTAGTGGGTCATGAAATCAATTTGGTGGGTCACTTCTAGGAAAAGAAATAGGAAATATCAGAGTACATCACACAGCATGATGGTGACAATTGCTTTTTGAAACATTTACTTCAGTTAAGAGTGTATGCATACGTACTAGATTGCAATGTAACATGTAAAAGTTGAAAAACACAGGTTTGGAGGATTATAATGTAAAACACATATCTTAACAGATCATGACCAGTTGTATGGCCATGTAGCTCTTTGAGGGTTGGGACTTTCTTGATCTATACCTCCCTCATGCCTAATGCCTACCTGGCAGGTACTCAGGAGTTGTTGACTGGAATGGTTATGAAGGTTTGAGAAGGAATTGGAAGAATGAGAAGGAGGTAGGTTGGGGAGGAACTGAGGGCTTGAATTAAGTGTACATTTTTTAGTTTCCTTTACCTTGGATGTTAGTATTTGTTTTCAACTTAATATTATTGCTGCCAAGAACCCGTGTTTAGTATCTGTGCTGTGGTTGTCTCCAGTCACCTTCAATGTAATGTGGTATAAATAATACTTCCTGCTCATGTTGCAGCTGTCACTCAAGGATCTTAAATTACTTTAGGAGCAAGATCTGGTGATGAGTGCCTGGCTGCACTTGGCAGTTGCCAGAGTTAAGAACCAGGGACTGCCTGAAATCTTTGGGCTCCAGGATGACGGGTCTGTGTCTGTCATCCTCCCACACTCTCTTCTGCCTATCCCTTCTTCCATGGAGGGAGGATCCCTTGACCCGGCCTCTTTCTGAGCTTTGTAACTGGTAAACAGAGTCTGTAAAGATTCCACTGAGCTAAAAGATTTGCTTTCTTTGCGGGTAGCTATGGTGTGTATGGGGGGAATGCTCATGGTAATGAAGGCTATTTATTTAACTGTGTCAGAGCTAGAAAAGCTTGGGGCTGAAAACTGCAAAGAAACTGATTAGAGGTCAGCTCTGGATCATCAGAGAAAATCGACACTTCTCTGGATAGAAGCTCTTTAAGATTTGCACGGGACAGAAAAGGGGATATTTGATATGTGGTTACCTTTTTGTGGGCCATTTTATGTACATGTGGACTTCTCTATATCAACCTTATTTCTTGTTTCTGGCCACACTCGTTTTGGTCTTATGGTCCAAATCAGCCACAAGTCATTTAAACACCGCCTCCCCACCCTTTATTTCCTTCTCTTCTTTGCAACCCACTGTCGCCTTGCATTACTCCCCTTCCCCTTTCCTGGAAGCTCTTGCGGGTCAGTGTCTCTTTTCCGGGAAGCTGTTAACTGCCTACAGTTGGGCCTGGGAGGCTCCGGGATGGTCACAGCAGAGTCCTGGTTTGGGGTCGGGTTACAGCACTTGTGTCTGAGTTCACGCAGCATGTTCCTCTGTCAGGGATTCCGCAAATATCTCCCCGAGGTAAAAAAGGAAAGTGCGCTGCGCTCCAGCACCAGAGCAGTGAGCCCAGTCCGAGTCCCGGAGAGAGCCCCCGCGAGCCGGGCCATGTCGCCGTAGCCCCGGCCGCCCAGCCGGCTCGCCTTGTGCTGCGCTGCAGCTGCCCCGTGTTCCTGGGCTGAGGGGCAGTCAGGCACGCGCCTCCCCATGGGTCGCCCATCATGTCTAATGGATATCGCACTCTGTCCCAGCACCTGGATGACCTGAAGAAGGAGAACTTCAGCCTCAAGCTGCGCATCTACTTCCTGGAGGAGCGCATGCAACAGAAGTATGAGGCCAGCCGGGAGGACATCTACAAGCGTGTGAGTGCAGGGCCCTGCGTCTCGGGCAGGGGATGGGGATGGCTTGGCCTTCCAGTCCGTCGCTATTCCACGCTCTTCCTAGCTGGCGCTGTGCTAGTCAGCGAGAGAGGTGCGGTTTCGTCTAGCTCTGGTCACCTTAACAACCTGTGACCTTGGACAAGCTCATTTCACCTCTCTGGTGCCTGCTTTCTGCTTTCCTTCTCTGTAAAGAAAGAGGGCTGAAATAAATCAGAGGCTCTCTCAAACTCTGACGTGGAACTGTGCAGAACAGTCACCTTGGGAGCTGGTTTAAAATGTAGATTCCATGCCTCATCCTAGGGATTCTGATTTAGTCATGTGGAAGTGTGGGGCTGGGGTGGATATTTGCATTTTTAAAATGTATTGATTTATTTTAGAAACAGGTCTTACCTTGTTGCTCAGGCTGGAGTGCAGTGTCACCATGACAGCACTACAGCCTCCAACTCTGTGGCTCAAGTGAGCCTTCTGGGTCAGCCTCCCGGGTAGCTGGGACACCAGGCCCAGATAATTAAAAAAAAAAAAAAAAAACTGGCAAGGCACTGTGGCTCAACCCTGTAATCTCAGCACTTTGGGAGGCCAAAGCAGATAGATGGCTTGAGGTTAGGAGTTTGAGACCAGCCTGGCCAACACGGTGAAACCCCATCTCTTCTAAAAAAGATTTAAAAATTAGCAGGTGTGTTGGTGAGTGCCTGTAGTCCAAGCTACTTGGGAAGCCAAGGCAGGAGAATCTCTTGAACCCGGGAGGCGGAGGTTGCAGTGAGCCGAGATCGTGCCACTGCATACCAGCCTAGATGACCAAGCAAGACTGTCTAAGAAAAAAATTGTAAAGAAGGGCAGAAGGGGTGGCACTATGTTGTCCAAGCTGGTCTCAAACTCCTGGCCTTTAGATCCTCACACGTCAGCCTCCCCAGTCATTGGTATTATAAGTATGAGCCGCCTAGCCTGGCAAAATATGCTCTTTTTTTTTTTTGGAGACGGAGTCACACTCTGACACCCAGGCTGGAGTGCTGTGGGGGAATGTCGGCTCACTGCAGCCTCCGCCTCCTGTGCTTGCGATCCTTCTGCGTCAGCCTCCCAAATTGCTGGGGTTACAGGCATCAAACACCATGCCCGGCTAACCTTTTTTTTTTTTTTTTTTTGTATTTTTAGTAGAGACAGGGTCTCACCATGTTGGCTAGACTGGTCTGGAACTCCTGACCTCAGGTAATCCACCCACCTCGGCCTCCCAAAGTGCTGCAATTAGACATGAGCTACCTTGCCCAGCCAAAAATATCCATTTTTAAAGCCGAGACCTGAGGTGACTCTGAAGCAGATCGTCACCAGGTCATACCTCTACTAGAGAAAGGCTGCTCCCAGCTCTGGCTTGGTGGGGCAGAGAATGATGCTATGGAGAAAAGGGCAGGGGCCATGGGTGTTTCTGTTCCTTGAGAAGTTCATGTTTGCTTTTGAAGATGACTTGTAGATAAGCATTTAAGACAGAATCTTAGGCATTTGTAGTCTTCGGAATAGCTTGCCTTGAAGAAGAGATTACCTATGGGATAGCAGTTGGCCTCAATGGGGCGGGAGGGGAAATGGCTGTTTCCTTGGATGGAAGGGCTGTCTTGATTGACGGGTCAGTGACTGGGGTGGGGAAGGAAGACCTGCTGGATTGGCTGAGCTGAAGGTGAGATGACACAGCACCTGGGTAAGAGGACATCAGGCTATGGGTTATGAGGATTAAGCCGCGTAGCTGGTCACCACAGTATTGGTTTTCTCAGCCCTCTCTGTGTCACAACAAGCAGGACCTGAAGTGGCCCAGGTGATCGAGGACTGGTTGCCTCTGACCTTATCAGAAATTCTAAATCTCCAACTGTTTACCCCAGACGAGTATACAGGTATTATCATTTTCTCCGTGTGCCTGTACTGTCAAGAAGATGACGGGGCAGCATTATAGGCTGCTGGATAATATCTTGGATCAGGGGAATAGCTGGTGTCTATGAGACCCAAATGATTATTTGGTAAATTCAGTTAATGTGTAAGCTAAAACCGGCCTTCTATCTCTCCTGCGTTTCCATGTTTTAAACCGGAATTTTCCAGAAGTTCATCCAGATTCACCTTTCATCTTTCACGTGGCTATATAATGAGTATGTCTTGTTGGAGCTGCCAGGAGTCAAGAAGGATATTGCCGAGTGAGGGTTGGTAACAGAGAGATGGTGAGAGAGGGAGGATGACAGGGAGGATTTGCCTTAGGATAGGAATAGTGAATGGATTTATTCACTGTGCAGAGGGAGGAAATTTCCCCATTAACTGTCTTCAAGGCAAAGAAGGAAGGGACAATTTCTTAGATAATTTGAGGAAAGTTATTTTTTATTTTTTGAAACAGAGTCTCACTATCACCCAGGCTGGAGGGCAGCGGCATGATTTCCACTCACTGCAACCTCCACCGCTGGGGTTCAAGCGATTCTCCTGAGTAGCTGGGACTACAGGCGCCTGCTACCACACCTGGCTAATTTTTGTATTTTTAGTAGAGATGGGGTTTTACCATGTTGGCCAGGCTGGTCTGAAACTCCTGACCTCAGGCGATCCACCTGCATCAGCCTCCCAAAGTGCTGGGATTTTACAGGCATGAGCTCTGCCAGGATTTTTTTTAAAGCTTGAATCTTCTGGCTGCCTGAATCAGTTGGTCTCACTCTCTGCTTCTCCCTGGCTAAAGATCTTTAGGAAACACTTTGAATGGGGTGTGAGAAGGCACCATTTCTCAACTGAAGAAGTGTGATAAATGAGATTACAGGAGCTGCACAAGGTGTGTGTGGGGGGAGTGGAACACAGCATATTGTCACATGCAGACAGGACAGCCCTTTTGCTAGACTCTAGTGTTACCATGGATCTCATACAGGGAGTAGATATGGCCCTGTGTCTATTTAGTCTTAAGTGTGAGCAGAGTAGTCAGGCAGCTATTGCATCATGTGATTTGAGGGATCTCAAACTACTTCTTACCAAATGTTTGTTCAATCTGTCTGTCATATTACTCTTCTCATTTGGTTATGATTATTTGAAAAGCGCTAAAAGCTTGTGTTAACATGTTCTTATTACTTGGGAAACAGAACACATAAAGCCATTATCAGTCATTCAGAGTTGAATTAGTTTATCACATTATGTTGTGATGAGGGATTGATAGACTCTAGGGCAGTTCTGGTTTATTTTATTTTATTTTTGAGACAGGGTATTATTCTGTCGCCCAGGCTAGAGTGCAGTGGCACTGTGACAACTCACTGCAGCCTTGACCTCCTGGGCTCAAGCAATCCTTCCACCCCAGCCTCCCAAGCAGCTGGGACCACAGGTGTGCAACCACGCCTGGCTAATTATATATATATATATATATGTATATATATATATATATATATACACATATATATATATATATATATACATATATATATATATATACACATTTTTTTTTTTCAGAGATTGAGATCTCACTATATTGCCCAGGCTAGTCTCAAACTCCTGGGCTCAAGTGATCTTCCTATCTTGGCCTCCCAAAGTGCTGGGATTATAGGCGTGAGCCACCACACCTGGCCACAATTCTGTTTTGATGTAAGAACAAGGGGTTAGGAAAACACTGCGTTAGGACCTATTGTCTTGAGACTCAACTAGGAGACTTAGGCAATTTAGTCTCTCTAGCCTGTTCCAGCCTCTATAGGACTGGCACTGAGAATAATGCTACAGATACTGAGAATTACTTTTTCTATGAATAAACAGCAGCCATGAAGATGAAGTAAGAAAACATATCAAAACACGCTGTAAACTTAATAGCACCATATATATATAGATGAGAGGGTGGTAGTTATATTTCTGCTAGTAGTTATAGTTATAAAATTTTAAAATGGTGATGAGGTTTGACTCTTTATAACCTCACCCTCATACTTCCCACAGATGTGTCTTATGCTCATTCTTGTTATTCATATTGTGATCCCACAAGATTGGGAAGATTAATTAGCAGCAGTGTTGTTGAAGAGGCATTGTGGGTAATGTGCCCGTGGTGAATGAGGTGGTTCAGAGGAGAATTTAGAGTACTCTTCTGTTACCAAGCTCAGTCACAGAAGTTTGACTTTGCTGCTGCTAAGAAACAGAATTTTCTTGATGCTGATTTTTTCTTCTTTAGTGTCAGAGGGACACTTCTTTACAAAAAATATAGCAAAAACATTAAATCAAACTCAACTGAATTAGAATCTGCGATAATTTGAGTGCTATGTATGTGTCGTTCTTTTTAAGACAACCAGTGCTTGTGAAACATATGTAATGGAAAGTCTATTGTGTGTAGTAATTATTTTATTGATTTGCATATTTATGCTACTGGGATTTTTTTTTGTTGAGCTATTTGTACTTAAGAGTGAAAAATTACTCTTCACGAAAAACAAAAGTATTTGGCTTCAGGAAAGGGAAATATGGGCAACCTTGAGAGAGGAGGACTGGAGAATGAGTGCTAACTTTCTCTTTCTAAGGGGGAAGTCTTCTTCTAGGTAGTTGAGGAGACTAAAATAGATGTAATCCTTACTTGTAAATGGAAGCTACAAGGATTTTAAATTTTAAGAGGAGTTGTCAAAACTAGAGAATTATGTTAGAAATCTAAGCATATCAACTTCAAAGCAAGTAAATAAAAAAGAGTTTCTCTCTTTTAAGCTGTTCAGAGATTTAAGAAATAATCTTAAGAATCATCCTGGGCATGGATTAATAAAATAGGATTAGTTTATACATAAAACTTGGTTTCTTGAGACTGGCTACTTTTCTGTTGAGTGTTTAAGTTAAGCTATCCTTTAAGCTTCAATTTTTGTAAATTATCATAGTAATTTTTTTAAAAAGGAAGAGGCTGCTTACTCTCAGTACAGGTAAAGTGGGACATATGCCTACGTGATTAGGCACTGCTACCCGCTCTTGGTAGCAAATACTAATTGTAAGTTCGGTTTTTAGGGAAGACAGTGTTAAACATATAAAGCAAGCAAAGGAGAAATCATTGCAGCACACTGACTTTGGAGCAAAATAAAGTGAGAAAATGTTGTTGAGTGGTCCACAGCTGAGTATGGCCCACTCCTAGGGAGACTGGCTTGTTAGCATTTCTGGGCGGCAGCTGCTGCGGTAAGTAATTTTTGGGTGGCAACTTGGCTGACTTCCTCATTGTTGATTGCCTAATCCTGCATCTTCTCCTATTAGCCAAGTGTGTCGCCACTGGAATCATGTCTGACCGTGGAATTTATGAAATCCACTGCTGTGTGGTAAACACCCAGTCTCCAAACGGCACACAAAACCATCATCCACTGGGTTTTGCCCCCTGACGACTACTTGTTCAACTTGTGTGAATTAAGTTTCCATTCTAAGAATGAAATTTAAAAACTGACAAGGCCACATCTGATAGCAAAAGGGTCAGGAGAAATAGAATGTTGTCATCCTCGACCAGATAGAGTCAATGTTTAAATATGATAGAATTGATATTGGAAGGTTAAAGTGGACTTGGCTCTTAGATATGAGTTGAGAGAGTTGTATTCTGTTGTTTTATGACCCTTAAACTGCCTGACCTCTTTGAGATTGAAACTTCTTTGGTTTTCTCATCTTTGAGATTGGATGATACTTTTCCTGAGCAGTTTTTGGGTTTGTAAATAGCATACTTCTATAGCTATGGTAAGCAGCCTACCGATTTTACTTGCCTACCAAATTGCCATTGTTTTTACTATTCTGTTGGTTAAGAGCTATAAACTGGTGAGACCTGGGGTGAGATCTTGGTTTTTCTATTTACTATTTGTGTTGGGGAAAATACCATAATTTCTCTGAGCTAAAGCAAGTGCAGTAATAACACCTATCTTATAGGATCTGGAGGAAGATTAAATGAGTCTATTAGCTGAACTCAGCATAATGCCTATCACATAGTAAGCCCTCAATAAATGTTTACCATTATTGTGACAAATTGAGAGATGGGAAAATTATCCAGGTAAGTCTAATTCCTGGACACAATCATGCTGGACTATTTTTTTTATTTCCAATCAATGTCTTTTTCCTCAGTAGTGGACTTGGGACCATTTGTTCTGTTTGTCTCAATTCTCAGTTTTTGTTTGCTTATGTATAAATAACGTAATATAACCCAAGTGTTCCTATTGCATCAAATTTACCTTGGCATTCTCAGATACAAATGTTCATCCAAAGAAAATAGATGAAAAAGGCTGGGTTGGTTAAATTTCTTTTTGGCTCATTGACTGATTTTCTTTAGTTCCAGCCTGATTTCTTTAGGCTTTGGGCAACATGATGAGTTACAGAATACCTGCAGACTTACAGGGAAGCTCAGGAACTCCATCAGGCTATAGGATTTAGGAAGATTGACTTGAACCAAAGGAAGGCTATTAGAGAAGGATGAGTATCTTAGTGAGTTATCCAAATGTTGGGACAAAAGTTTGAACTCTAAGGAAACCTAAATTCTGAGACAGAGTCTCGCTCCATCACCAGGCGCCAGGCTGGAGTGCAGTGGTACGATCTTGGCTCACTGCAACCTCCGCCTCCTGGGTTCAAGCGATTCTCCTGCCTCAGCCTCCCGAGTAGCTGGGACTACAGGCACACACCACCACGCCCAGCTAATTTTTGTATTTTTAGTAGAGATGGAGCTTCACCATGTTGGCCAGGATGGTCTCGATCTCTTGACCTTGTGATCTGCCTGCCTCGACCCCCCAAAGTGCTGGCATTTACAGTCGTTAGCCACCGCGCCTGGCCGGAAACCTAAATTCTTAATCTGCCCTTTCTAGCTACATGATCTTGGCCAAGTCACTTAACTTCTGTGAACTTTAGTTTCCTAAATTAGAGTCATCAATTCCTGCTCTGCTCTTCTCCCCATGTGTAAACATGTTTTAATCTATTAGATGTTAGATAAATAGAAAGGATTGTGATTTCTATCCTGCATACCTGGAGATACATACTAGAGAGCATGCACTTGCTCAGGTTATTGTCTCAAGTGGCTGTGTGGCTGCTTTTACCAGAATTAACGATTATATTCTTTTTTTTTTTGAGAGGGAGTCTTGCTCTGTCACCCAGGCTGGAGTGCAGTAGCGTGATCTCAGCTCATTGCAAGCTCCACCTTCTGCATTCAAGTGATTCTCCTGACTCAGCCTCTTGAGTAGCTGGGGTTACAGGCACCCACCACCACACTTGGCTAATTTTTATATTTTTAGTAGAGACAGGGTTTCACAATGTTGGCCAGGCTGGTCTCAAACTCCTGACCTTGTGATCCACCTGCCTCGGCCTCCCAAAATGCTGGGATTACAGGTGTGAGCCACCACACCTGGCCAGCCAAACTATCTTTAAATGGTTCTCTGGAAGCCTTGTATGAACATGGTCCATGTGTGTCTGTGTCTATGCAAACTCTGTGTGCCAGTTCCCCATTCTCAGCCTTCTGAGGTTCATGAGGTCGTGCTTATCTATTTCTTCTTTTGGGGAATGAAAATTGGAAGAAAATAGGGGGACTCTATCCATTAAATATTTGTAACCAATATTTATGATTTTGGTTAATTGTTTTTTAAACTTCACACTCATCAGGATGGCTATTATACTAAAAATAAAACAACCCAGAAAATAACAAGTATTAGTAAGGATGTGGAGAAATTGGAACCCTTGTGTATTGCTAGAAAGAGTATAAAATGTTGCAGGTGCTGTGAAAAACAGTATGGAGTTTCTAAAAAATTAAACATAGACTTACTGTATAATCCAGCAATTCTACTCTGGGTATAACCCAAAAGAAATGAAAACAGATATTTGTATTTCTGTGTTCATAGGAGCATTATTTACAGCAGCCAACAGGTAGAAGCAACCCAAGTGTTCATTGACGAATGAATAAACAAAATTACTTAGCCTCAAAAAGGTATGAAACTCTGACATGTGCTGTAACATGAGTGTCATGCTAAGTGAAGTCAATCACCAAAGGACAAATACTTATTATTTCACTTAAATGAAGTACCTAAAGTAGTCAAATAATGAAGACAAAAAGTGGAATGGTGGTTGCCAGGTGTTGGGGGAAGGAGGGAATGGGGAGTTAGTGGCCACAGAGTTTCATTTGGGAAAATGTTCTGGAGATGGATAGTGATGATGTTTGAACAACTATGTGAATGTTCTTAGTGCCACAGAACTGTATACTTAAAAATAGGTAAAATGGCAGATTTTATGATATACATATTTTACCACACAGAAAAAAAATGTTTAAGCCTGGCATGTCGGCTCATGTCTGTAATTTCAGCACTTCAGGAGGCCAAGGTGGGAGGATCGCTTGAGCCCAGGAGTTTGAGACCAGCCTGGGCAACATAGCAAGACTTCATCTCTCTAAAAAAAAAAATTTTAATTAGCTGACATAGTGTTGTGTGCCTGTGGTCCCAGCTACTTGGAAGGCTGCGGTGGGAGGATTGCTTAAGCTCAGGAGGTTGAGGCTGCAGTGAGCCATGATTGTACGCCCCCATTCTAGCCTGGGTGACAGAGACCCCATCTCACACATACACAAAATGTTTAAAGCAACCTTCCTCAAAACATCAGTTACTTTAGAAAATAGTGGAACTTTTAACCAAAACCAACTTCTGCTGTTGCTTAACACAACTTATCTCATTTTTCAGAGCTTTTAATGAGAATCTGTAACACTTGCCTGTTGAGAAATGCTTTTTCCCTTTGAATACTTACGAATTTTTTTCCAGTCACTGGAAAACAAATCTCAAACTAAATTCTGGGCCCTAATTTAATTGTAATCCACTTTCAGTTATCTCTCTAGCAATGTCTACTTAATTTATACTTCTGCATGAACTTTTACAAGGCCACTTCTTCCTATAACTTATGTACATCCAGGTTTACGCACTGATAGAAGTAGCATATTACACTTGAGAAAAATAGGCATTCTAAATTTCTATCTCAAATGTTTCCCTTGTTTGCAATATCATTTTAGTCATTCTTTTGCTCATGTTTGCACACACGCATTGCTGTATTCAACCAAATGTCTATTGATTAGCTACTTTATGCCAACTACTGTGGTAGATTCTGGTGGAGAAGACAGCAACAAATAAATAAAAGTGGTATAAGAAGGGCTACCATAGAGGTATGGACAGATTGCTCTATAGTATAATAAAATCCACCAGGAAAGGGCTTGCCAAGTATGTCAAGTTTGCATTGAATCCTAAAAGGTAGTAACACAACAAGAAACGGGAAAAGGCATTTCAAACAGAAGAAACAATATACAAAGGCACAGAGGCGTACAAAACCATTGGGTGCTAGGACACTCTGAATCATTCAGTAGGGCTAGATCATGTGGTATAGGGGCTTGTAGTGGTGGTAAGATGAGGCTGCAGGGGAGAAATCATCAAAAGTTTTGTACTTATCCATTCATTCATTCTTTTTGTTGTTGTTGTTGTTGTTGTTGTTTTTTAAAGATGGGGTTTCACCATGATGGCCAGGCTGGTCTTGAACTCCTGACCTCAGGTGATTCACCCACCTCGGCCTCCCAAAGTGCTAGGATTACAGGCGTGAGCCACCGTGCCTGGCCATTCATTCATTCTTAAGCATTAATTAGGTACCTGCTATGTTCCAAGTACTAGGAGTTGGGACTTGAAAGGTGAGTAAACCACAGGTGCCAGAGTATAGTAAAAGGCAGTATCAGAGCTATGTACAAAGTGTAAGGAAACTCAAAGGGGGCACTTGGATCCCAAATGAATAGAGTGGAGAAAATCTGCAAAGGATTCGTCATGATGACCCCTGAACTTTGTCTTCAAAGGGGAATAAGCATTAGTGAGTCAATGGATGGTGAGGTTGGAGGAGAGAATTTTTTGCCACAAGCAAAAGCCTTGAGGCAAGAAACCACAGGGTGTGTGCATAGAATTAGAAGTAGTTTAGTGTTGCTGGATTTAAGTACTAGGAGAGGAATGAGGCTGACAGGAAGGATACAGTCTTTTGTGCCATTTTAGAGTGTGGACTTTATCCTGAGGGTTATAAGGCACCATTGAAGGCCTTAAAGCTGCAGGGAACCTGCTAGATTGGTCTAATGCATGGGAAAGGTGGATTCAAGAGAGGCAAGGTGGGAAGTGAGTGAGAACAGACCGGCCAAGACAAAGAAGCCCTGAATGAAGGCTGTAGGAATAGAGGGGAGGCAACTCATCTTTAAAGTATTTAAGAGGTAAAATATTTGTAGGACTTGATGATTGATCAGTATGGGAGAATTGAGGGAAAGGAATCAAGAAGAAGGCCAGGCTAAGAGAAGTCACTTTTTCTGGGCTTCTGGTTCTTTGTGTTTAAATGAGTGGGCTGGACCAGGATTGACACGAACATCCCTCCCGGTTCTGAAGTCCTGTGATTCTGGGCAGCCTCTGTGAATGTTCTCACCCCAGCTTAGGTAGTTGCTTAACGAGACTCATAGTTTCTCAGCTCCTCTGATGGCGTCTCAGGATGTGAGGTGGTAGGCAGAGCTGAGATGGCTTTGGAACTGCCAGCCAATGTCAGGGAAATCTAGTGCTGTTACCAGGTAGCCGGAGTTATAATTAGCCCAGTTGCTAGGGCACGGCTGAGATTCTGTAAGCATGGACTGCCAGAAACAGCTTTTCCCTGCTGGGTAAATTTACTTGTTTGAAAGAACAAAATGGGTATGGATGGGGTGTTTTAAAATGTGTTTTAGATGATTTAAATTTTGCCCTGGGTATAGGATATGTTAAAAGCAGAAAACAGGTTTGTGTTGGGGCTAATGAACATCTTGCTTAGGGCAGGAGTGAGGAAAAATTCTACTTGGATAGATGTTTGGATAGCTGGAAAGAGACTTACTTTCACCTGAAGGGAGATAAGTAAGAACATAAAATCACTGTTCAGAGGTAGAGAAGATCTTGAAGATAACATACATAATCCCTTCACTTTTTAAGAAAACCATTTATTCAAAAATAGTTTTAGACTTACAGTAAAGTTATAAAAATAGTACAGAGCGTTCCCATATGCCATTCACTCAGCTTCCTCTAAAGAGCTAACCCTTCATTTTAAAGATAAGATGACTAAAGTTAGAATAGTAATTTGCCTAAAAGTTACACAGTAAATTAGTAGCCAAGCTCAGACTAGAGTCCAGGAGCCCTAACTACCTGTTCAGGCTGCTTATAAGACCTCTGGGGTCTTCAACAAAATTTCAAGAAATGTAAGTGCTTGTCAGAACTTAGTTTTTCTTTCTTTCTGCATTACTGGGCTAAAATAGAACCCACATGGCAGAAGCTAGAGTCGTTCACAGATAGATGAATCTGCACCCTGTGACTACTGCCAAAAGAAAAGATTTAGTTCCTCAGCCCCCTCAGGAGTCTATCCGTAGGTTTTCAAAAGCCACTGTGAACGTATTTTTTTCTTTTGCCCTGCTCCCTGCTCTGGCTTTTGCCATCTCACCTGATCAAGTTCAACTGCACAGAGAAAGGAGGCTCTATGATACACGGAGTAGGCCCGGGGCCGGGGGGCTGGTGCAAACTGGCAAGGGCCCGCCCTATCATGTTCAATAGCAGCTAATCCACCCACACACCAACAGCAGTGATCCCACTTGGTACATGCCGTTCTGCGGAGAGCTAAGTAATAGTCATGTGGCTTTCTGCCAAGCAACTTTAGAAGTGACTTTGGGCAGCACTGGGCAGTTACCATCCTGTTATTTAGACACTTGGCTTGATGAAGTGGGGAGTGAATGAAAGGCACAGGCTGCCTTTTCATCTCCCAACCTCATGTGAGCCCTGCTGCTGCGAAGGGCTACAGGCCACCCCTTCATGCACATGGGGCTTTAGAAAGCCCCACCCAAAGGCTTGAGATGAGGAAACACTTTGTTTTTTTTTTTTTTGTTTTGTTTTTTGTTTTTTTTTTTTATGAAAGAGAGAAAGGAAGAGGAAGAGATTTTAGAAAAAGAGAGAAAAGGAGAAAGAAAGAAACAGCAAAAGAAAGAAAAAATGAAAGAGAAAGAAAGAGGAAGAGATTTTAGAAAAAGAGAAAAGGAGA